>JAODPA010028287.1:9549-37238 GCA_025585075.1 Nepenthes mirabilis
TATGGTTTTAAAATAAGTTTTAATCTAACAAACTTTTATTTGTTTTTTAATTATAAATTATATATATATTTTTTTGGGTAAAAATAGTTTGTAAAATTAAAATACAGAGATCTCCCCTAAATCGGTAACAGAATTAGTGTATTGCATCATAATCTTAAATATTAAAACTGGATGACAAAAATATCCATGTGTCAGAACTCTTGCAGTAGGACCAGAACGTGGTGGTTATCCACGAATGGCCTTGAGAGCCAAGCAGACGCAAGGAGGGTATAAATGTAATTAAGATCAATCGAGGTGTTAAAAGAGTCTATCCAACCAACGCCCCCTTACGCCTCGCTAACCATGGTTCATAAACCAGAGTCAAGTCAACACCAGAGTGGCGTACATCCTCCGATTCCCACCTGCAGTGGAGGAGCAAGGGCCAAAATCTGGAGAGATCGATAGAGAGAGAGAGAGGGGAAACAAGGAATAGAAAAAGGCAAAAAATTAAATCTGTAGAGCCAGTGGTTGTAGTAAATTAGTAAAATAAATCAAGCAAAAGGCATTTTAGGGTTCGACTCGGAAACGCAACATCGCGTGCAAATCAGAGTAAAATCAGATTCCGACGAGTTCGGGACCTGACCGGCCAAAACCCACAACCTAGGCTTCTCCGGTCTATCCTTTTCGGGCCCACAAAGTTGCTGCCAAAATTTTAATCATCTTGTAAAACACAACATCCGAAATTCTTTTTGCAGCGCAGATGTCGCTTGGTGTAGTCCTATAGAGTGAGAGAAAAAGGGAGCTTTGCATTTTCCCTTTTTACCCACAATTGCATTGGTGGGTTGGGATTAGAGGACAAAAGGGGTTTGGGTATTTTTTCTGATTAAATCTCCCTGGGCAATTTTTAATTGTTGATATAATCGTCTCTCGTTGTGCAATATATGCAAGCTGGTGGTGGTGGCACGCAGCAGGGCCTGGGAGCCGCCGGGCATGGGCGGAGCCCGACATCAGCAGCGGCGTCCCCGTCCTCTTCTTCCTCCGCGGTGTCTGCGCCGCACTTCGGGTTTGATTCAATTCAACAGCATCAGCAACAGCAGCAGCTTGGAGCTAGACAGGTTTGAGTTATCTCATGTAGTAGTACATTTTAGCTTAGGTTTGCGACTTTAGTTGGATTGGCTAACGGGTTTTACAGTTGCTGTTATTTTATAAAATGGGTTGCGCTGAATTACTGAATTGATGGCGCTGGTCGCGACATTATGATACTGGTGGTTGAAGTAATGTCTTTATGTAGTAGTTGAATGCCGCTTTGTTTGGTAAGTTTAGTTGAATTGGCCCTTCGTGTTTTCAAGTTGATGCGATTTTAAGAAATCGGTAGAGCTGAATTTAGTGGATCGATGGATCAGATCGCAGCATTAGGATGCTCTATGTTATATTGACAGTTGGGGGTTGGCAGCTTAGGGTCTATGTGATAGTAGCTGTATTTAAGGTTGTTTGGTTTGATTTTGGTAGTTGACTTTGAATTGTCTCTTCGGATATGGATTCAATTTCTGCTAAGAGTGTCTGTCGACTTGGTGTTGTAGATATGTCCTTTAAAAGTTCATGTGTGAGAATAAAATAATTTCTCTCAAGCATATATTTGGATTACTATTGTACTCTATCTGATCACTTCGGGATGGTCAGATTAAAGGTATCTCAATTTAGTCAGAAATGACAAATGGATGGCATGAAGATGCTGGGCTGCATTACTGTTTTAAGGTTGAAGTGGATTTAATGAACTATTTAATGACTAAAATTATGAGTATGTGGGATTTGAAGCATGGATGAAAATATCAGTGTTAGTATTAGACATATTAAAGAATACATATCAATATCGAATATATTAGACGGAAAAAAAAGTTCTAAAAGTTATAAGCTAGCATGGCAGTATCGGTTGATATAGAAATATATTGCGATATTGCCAAGGTATTGGAAAATATCTGTTTCGGGAAACCTTGATACTAATACATATCCGATGCTTTTCACATCAATGATTTGAAGCATAATATAATTGATGCTTCTTTTTTTTTGTTATTTTTGTATCCTCTATAATTGGATATTATTGTCAAAAAGATATCTCTTTGTCAGTGTGTCGAATGCCTTGCTGCCCAGTTTTATTTGAAGAACATTGGATTATACTAAGCTTGAAATTTTATCTTGGAAGATTGCCCAGCTGAACTGGGTTTTTCGTTGACCAGCCTCTGAAATCTCTTCCAAGCTTGAAATTTTATTTTGCAAGATTGCCCAGCTAAGCTGGGTTCTTTGTTGACCAGCCTCTGAAATCTCTAGTGCTAACTTGAATGCTTTTGGAATGCACTTATTGCTAAATAGTAGTTAATTATGATGGTTGTCTGTTCTATCAATCAAGAAGATGGAGGTTCTATTCCTAATTCTCATTCCTTTCCACTTTTGAGTTTAATTTTATTAAAAAGCTGTTCATCTTGTTTTTGTTCCTTCCAATGACCAATTATTTTTGGTTATATTTTACCTTCCAAAATTAGTTTGCTGTTTGGCTGTTTAGGACTTAGGTGATCTATTTGTGAGTAGTCCTGATATTTTACTTGAGATGTTGCTGCTGTGATGTATTTAATACATAATCTTCATGACTACTAGTTTGCTGTATGTGTTGCCTTGACTGGGAGTTGTCCTCCTTAGTCTCTGTGAGAAGCCCCAGGAACTGTTGGTGGATTTCAATTATCAGTAATGATATGAATTTGGCTTTTTGTTGCTGTTTAATACTCTTAAGTACAATAAGAAACTCAGCAGTATATCTAGCATTGCTTCATTTCAATTGTGCTCAGGTACAACAGGTTGATGATGGATGGCTGTCTCCAGTTTGTTTCCCTGTAAAATGGATTTCTTGTTTATGTGTCTTATGTTATTTTCTATGCAATCATTACAGCATCAACTACTAAGAAAGCCTGAAGGAAATGAAGCCATTTTAGCATTTCAAGCTGGTGGTCTCCCGGGAGTCATTGGAGGGGCCAATTTTCCTTCGTCTTCTGGTTCAATCCAGCAGTCTCAGCAACAAAGGAAGTTCATTGATTTTGCGCAGCAACATGGCTCTCCTCACATGCGGGAAGATGGCCAACTCAAAAGTCAAGGTCATGAGCAGCAAGTACTAAATCCTGTCCATCAAGCTTACCTGCAATATGCCCTCCATGCTGCACAGCAGAAGACTGCATTGGGCATGCAACCACAGCAGCAAGCAAAGCTGGCAACAGTGGGTCCTCCTGGAAAGGATCAGGACATTCGATTGTCTAACCTGAAAATGCAGGATGCCATTTCCATGCAGTCAGCTAACCAGGTTCAGGCATCCTCGAGTAGGAGATCATCTGAACCATTCAGTTGTGTTGTGAAACAGACAGAGCTTGGACAACAATCAACCCCTGAACAGAGGAATGAACCCAAGCTTCCTATGCAGCAGACGGCTGTTGGACAGACAGCTGCTGTAAACGTTATGAGGACTGCTCAAATGCCACAGGTTCATCAAGGCACCCCTAACATTGGAAACAACCAGATGGCTATGGCAGCACAATTGCAGGCGGTGCAAGCTTGGGCACTTGAACGCAATATTGATCTGTCTCAACCTGACAATGCCAACTTGATGGCACAGCTACTGATGCAGTCTAGAATGATGGTGCAGCAAAAAACAAACGAAGGGAATTCACAGCCATCTCCAGTCCCAATGCAAAGACAGCAGGTTGCTTCTCCCTCTGTGGCAAGTGAAAGTTCTCCGCATGCTAATTCCTCAAGTGAGGTTTCTGGGCAGTCGAGCTCTGCCAAAGCTAGACAGGCAGCACCACCTAGTCCTTTTGCCTCCACGTCGAACACTGCTACATTTAACAACCCCAGCAATATGCCAATGCAGCAGCGTTCTATACATGGGAGGGAGAACCAGGGGCCTTCAGTGCTGCCCACTGCGCTGGGGAATGGAATGCCTTCCATCCAGACACCACGACCTCCTGTGAACTTGAACCAAGGTGCAGATCATTCTTCTAATGTGAAAAATACATTAACTGGCCCAGAAATGTTGCAAATGCAGTACCTCAGGCAGCTGAACCGGTCTTCCTCCCAACCAGCAAGCACATCTAGTGATGGGAGCTTGGAGAAACAGTTGGCATCTCAAACTGGATCAGGGCCCCAGTCCCTGCAACATCAGTTGGGATTCACTAAACAGCAACTCCATGTTCTTAAGGCACAAATACTTGCATTTAGACGTCTAAAGGTTGGAAGAAATCAATAATTTAACCATTTACTTATTGTATGTCGGATATTTGTTATAATTCTTTGAGACTTTTGACGGCAATTTGATGGTATTTCCTGTTTTATCTTTTCTTTTCACTGACAGAAAGGGGAAGGTACTCTGCCCCAGGAATTGCTTCGAGCTATTGCGCCTCCTCCTCTTGATGCACTGCTGCAGCAGCCTGGTGTTCCTTCTGGCGTGATTAATCAGGACAGATCTGCTGATAGGAGTGCAGGTGATGATGTAAGGCCTATTGAGGCGAATCAGAAGGATTTTCAGGCCCTTCCCCCTTCTACGGGACAAAATCTCCCAAGAGAGGAAACTTTTGCTGGTGATGAGAAGGCATCCTCTTCAATGGCTCATATGATTGGCGGGACAGCTTTGACGAGAGAGACCTCTTCAGTGGTATCTTCTGGAAAGGAAGAGCAGCAGGCTACTGCATTGCCCGTTAAACCAGAGCAGGAAGCTGAACATGATATACGCAAAACTGTTAGCAGGAATGATCTGACAGTGGACAGGGGCAAGGCTGTGGCACCTCAAGCCACTGCATCTGATACTAGTACTGCACAGCTTAAGAAGCCGCCCCAAGCAGGGACAGCCTCACAGCCAAAAGATATTGGCTCTGCCAGGAAGTATCATGGTCCATTATTTGATTTCCCCTTTTTCACTAGAAAACATGATTCTCTCGGTGCAGCAATGATAGCTAATAACAATAACAATTTGACCTTAGCATATGATATCAAAGATCTTCTTGTTGAGGAAGGCATGGAAGTGCTCAACAAGAAGAGGGCAGAAAACTTGGAAAAGATTGGCTGCTTATTAGCAGTAAACTTAGAAAGGAAAAGGATCAGACCAGATCTTGTCTTGCGATTACAAATTGAGGAAAAGAAGCTAAAGCTTAAGAACCTTCAGGCTCGTTTGAGGGATAAAGTTGATCAAGAGCAGCAGGAGATTATGGCAATGACTGACAGAGAATATAGGAAGTTTGTTAAGACTTGTGAGCGTCAACGGTTAGAGCTCTCTAGGCAAGTACAGGCCTCTCAGAAAGCCATGAGAGAGAAGCAGCTCAAATCTATTTTTCAGTGGCGTAAGAAGCTTCTTGAGACTCATTGGGCCATTCGTGATGCACGGACTACCCGCAACCGAGGTGTTGCGAAGTATCATGAGAGAATGTTAAGAGAGTTTTCAAAGAGAAAAGACGATGACCGGAATAAAAGAATGGAGGCGTTGAAGAATAATGATGTTGAAAGATATAGAGAAATGCTGCTGGAGCAGCAGACTAGCATGCCTGGTGATTCAGGAGAAAGATATGCAGTTCTCTCTTCATTCTTGACCCAGACAGAAGAATATCTTCATAAACTGGGAGGCAAAATAACAGCTGCTAAAAATCAGCAGGAGGTTGAGGAGGCTGCTACCGCTGCTGCCACTGCTGCTCGAGTGCAGGCATGATTATGCACATTCTGAGTTGGTTGTCAAATAGTAGTAGTTCTTTTTTTTTTAAAAAAAAAAAAATAAGCATCATGACAGCTAATTTTATCATGATCAGGGTTCTAATCTGCCTTCATGGTATCAAATATGTTGTCCATTTTGCTATCATTAATTTCCTGACCCCCTTTTTTTTCTGGATAAAAGGGTCTATCTGAAGATGAAGTTAAGGCTGCAGCAGCTTGTGCTGGAGAGGAAGTGATGATAAGGAATCAATTTTCGGAAATGAATGCACCTAAAGATGGTTCATCTGCTAGCAAGTATGCTTCATTTGCTTTACAATTTTACTTGTCATTCAACTTCATCACAGCTGAAGGAGATTAATGTTATTGTTAGTTTCATGTTTTGCACCCTTGACATGAGTGGTGGATCATTGGATGCAATCAGTTTATTCCATGCTAATTTGTGTAAGAAACTAGCTTTGCATGATTAATTGCTTTCATCATACCAACTAATATCTGGTTCAAATTACAGAAACAACCTATTTGTAATGCAAGGATAAGGTTGTGTACATCTGATCTTCACGATGTGGGAGCCTTGTGCTCTAGGATACCATTTTTTAATCATCCCAAATAATGAATTATGTTGTCTGTTATAAGACATACCTTTTACCTAACTGTTTGAGATCACTACATTTGAAGAACCTTCATAAAATTAAAAGTTGCTTATGATTGTTGCCAGGTATTATCATCTTGCACATGCTGTGAATGAGAGGGTCCTGAGACAGCCTTCAATGTTGAGGGCAGGAACCTTGCGAGATTATCAGCTTGTTAGTCAAACTCACTAGCTTTTGGTACTCAATGAGTTTTGTCTGTTTCTGATGTGAAGGATCTCTTATGCTAATTATACCATTGGAATATGCAGGTTGGGCTGCAGTGGATGCTTTCTTTATATAACAACAAGTTAAATGGGATTTTGGCAGATGAGATGGGTCTGGGAAAGACTGTACAGGTAAACTAAGCCCTCTTACACCCCTACTGTTTTCCAAGGTATCAGTCAGTGAGAAATATATGTCATCAGTTCATCTATGTTAAATATGCTGCATCATGTGCATACTAACCTAATTTTTCCTGGTATCGGATATTTTGGAAGAAATTTTTTGGTGAATCATAATCTGACAGAAGAATATCGGCCAAATATTGAGTACATTGACTGATATTTTAAATCAGATGACATGACAACATATTACAATTTTGTCATTTTATTAGGAAATGTTGGTAATGGGAACCTGATATTTCATTCTATGTACCTGAAATTTCCCTATTGGTTGGGAAAATGATAAGCAAAGGGAAAATGCTAATGTGCATAAGGAAACTATGAGAGGAAATGACATAAAACAAAGATGAATGGCACTGATCCATATAGGAAGCCCCATTTAATGGGGAAAAAGCTTAGTTAGTTTGTTTGGGTTGTTACATGAACAACTACAGGGATGGGGAAGTGGCTTGTTTGATCCTTTTGGAGAATGATGAGCATCTTCTGGATGAAATCATATATGGAGGGGTGATAGATAATTCTCCTGGCCCTTCATTAAGGCTTGGATTTATGCAATGATCACTAAGTCCCCTGCCAAGTATTAAGTGATAATTTGACACTGGGCCCATCCCACCAACGTTATAGTTGGAGAACCTATCATCCAAATAAATCACAGTGTTTGAGCCCCTACCATTGGACTTGTGATTCACCTATAGTTATTGGATCCCTCCCACCCACCTACCCTATAGCAGACTGGTGTATTATGTGCTAAATGCAATTCTCAATAATGATTTGTTATGAAAAATGTGACTTTTCTTCGTGACCTGAACAGAGCCGCATATACCATAATGTGACCGTCGTAATTCACCTAATAGACATGTAAGGTTTACTGAGGTTAGTCACAGGACTCATAGATTTAGGCATCTTTTTTATTTATTGAGATTTGATTGCTTATTTGATTTAATTTGTTTCAATGTTTTGCTATGTTTTAAGGATTTGTGAGATTTTGTAATTTTGATAGTATCCAAGATATTCATAAAAGATTATATTATTATTATTTTATGTCGGCATTAAATAGAAAATTATGTTTGATTCCTAATTAACATAGGAGTAGGGTATCTTATATAAGAACTCTAATTTTATTGTTTGATTAGTTATTAATAATTGAATTACTATTGAGTGATTTCTTCTTTTTTCCTTGGTAATATTCGCCTCTTCTTTTTTCTCTATTCTCTTCCCATTTCTCTCCTTTCCCCCAACAACCACCTTCTTCTTTGTTTTCCTAGCTTCCAAAGAAATTGAATCATAGGTATGGTTATTGGGTTGAATATTTGAAAGCTTTTTCTTTTGTATTGAAGCATAAAAACTGAGTTAAGAACCAAGTGAGAGATGTCTTAAGTCATTGAGGGTCCTTGTTATTTGTCATTCAAATTAGGGTTGCGAGGTTTGAAAGACTTGAAAAAGAATACAACTCTCGTCCAAATTTTAGCAAGATCTAGCTTTGCAAAGAAGACAACTTAGCACCATTGATGGTTTCTGCATTCAAGATGGATATTTGTTTGAAGCCAATCAACTTTGCATCCCTCGGATGTCGATTTAAGATTTCATAGTTTGGGAGATTCATGCCAATGATATATCTGGGCATTTTGTGCTTGATAAGACAATGTCAGAGGTTGAAAGATAGATTTACTTCCCTAGTTTGAAGATTGATGTGATTAGGATAGTTAGGACCTATCAAACACGCCAACTAGCCAAGCATAAGAAGTAGAACATTGGCCTCTACACTGTTGCTTGTTCCTAGTTGCCCTTGGCAAGAAGCTAGTATGGATTTTGTGTTAGGATTCCTATATACTCCTTAGAAGTATGATTCTATATGTGTGGTTGTGGATTTGTTTTTCCTTAAATGGCCCAGTTCATCCATTATAGTAAAACTTTTGATACTTCTTGGATTATCAGACTAAATTTTATTGAGATTTTCATGTTGTATGGTCTTCGTAAAACTATTGTGTCGATAGGAATGCTTGTTGTACTAGCTACTTTGGAAAACCCTATGACATACGGTTGACATTAAACTAAAGTTTTTCATTGCATATCATTTCTAGACATATGACCAAAAAAAGGTGGTTAGACGGAATCTAGGCAACTTGTTGCATTGGTTTAAAAAACCTTCTGAATTGCAATTTGATTATTCTTACGGCCCAGCTTCTATATGTTAGATCTATGAAGACTTGAGTCTTTTGAGGTTGTACATAGCTGCAAACCTGTAAAACCTTTAGACATTATCCTAAAGTCTTCTCATGCTAGTGTGTCCATATTGATAGAAAAATTACATAATACCTTCACGACTTGTATATTAAAATAAATAAACATTGGGAAACAAGTAATACATTATATAAATTTTGAGTTGACTTACATAATAGATGTTGGATTTAATATTAGAGATAATGTCATTATTCTGATTAGACCAGGATAACACCCACCTTGCCCCATTTTTTGATTACAAGCCCATGGTGTTGGTGCCTAGTCCATTTCTAGATTACAAGCCTATGTTATTGATGTTCTATCTTACTTTGGTTTTCACTTTATTTTCAATGTCAAAGACTTATTTGCTTATAAAGGCAGTTTCAGTCTATCAGATGATCCTTTTACAGTCCCCCTAGACAAGCCTACTATTGAGACCTTACCCACTCCTATACCATCACCATCCCTACCTACTCATAAAGGTGAAATTGATACTATTTTAGATTAGTAGATTATATTCTCTAGTGAAGAAAAGGTACAGTGCTTCTTTGTTCATTAAGTAGGCCGACCGAATTCAATGTTTGCATGGATTACTAATGAGATCCTCCAACAACTTGATTCAAATTTATTACATCTCTATTGAAGTCAACAGGATCAACCATTTTCAAAGGTGAGTTCCTCTCACTTTGGGGGAGTAATTGGGGCTAACAGATGCCAACCTTAGCTTATGATAGGGAGATTGATGCCAAGAGCTTTAGGATTCTTACTCGACAGGGTTGACTTTTATGCACAATGAGAGAATTGATGTTGGCATTTTTTTGATTTATTGAGATTTGATTGCTTATTTGATTTGATTTGTTTTCATATTTGATCATCTTATGAGAATTCCTGATTTTTTTGCAATTCTTGGAGTACCTATGGATATTTTATTATTTTATTATTTCGGGTCATTATTAATTAGGAAATTATGTGTGATTTCTAATTAAATTAGGAACAAAGTGCCTTTATATAAGGACTTGAATTTTATTGTTTGATCAACCATCAATATAATGAATCATAATTAAGAGATGGTTTTTTTCTTATTTCTCTGGTAATTTGTACTTCTTTTTTCTATTCTCTTCTCTACTTATCATTTTTATCCCTTTCTTTTCTTCTTCTTCTTCCCTCCCCTATTTCCCCCTCTCTGCATCAGTCATTAACACATTTTTACTATCATCTTTACCTGTAGGTGATGGCATTGATTGCTTATTTGATGGAGTTCAAAGGAAACTATGGCCCACATCTTATTATAGTTCCTAATGCTGTTTTAGTAAACTGGAAGGTGAGATGCCCTCTGTTTTTTAGTTGGTAGTGGGAGTTAGTTCTCTCTGCATTTTCTAAGTAGGTGTTGTATATTGCCAGAGTGAGTTTCACAATTGGCTGCCAAATGTCTCCTGCATCTTTTATGTTGGTGGAAAAGATCAGCGTTCCAAATTATTTTCTCATGTAAGAAGCATAAATTACCCGTTCTATGTAAATCTGATAAATCTCTAACTTCCTTTCTCTTGTTCAACTTCTGATTTCCTTCTCTTGGTTCTTGTCTAGGAAGTTTGTGCCATGAAGTTTAATGTTCTTGTCACCACTTATGAATTCATTATGTATGATCGTTCAAAGCTTTCTAAACTTGATTGGAAGTACATCATAATTGATGAAGCACAGCGAATGAAGGATAGAGAATCAGTGTTAGCTCGTGATCTTGATAGATACCGCTGTCAAAGACGCCTTCTATTGACAGGGACACCTTTACAGGTTGGTTAGAAAATTAACTTATCAAAAGGAAGGCCATTTGTGTTTGAAAGAGCTTTCTAACATTTGTCCAGTTGAATGTGTATTTTGCTTAAATAATCCTCACAAGTGTTTTAGCTCGTGTGCTGTGCCGGTGAAATTTTGCACATGCAGATACGCAATTAGTTTACTTGAGTGTTTTCCAGATAAGAGTTGAATGATACAGCAGTTTGTGGAGTTATTCTGACTTGAAAATATGAACTAAGTAGTGTCTCGTATGAATTGTCTTAGCTGAATGAATTAGGCAACCCGCTTGCTGGGAATGCTTCTATCTGCAAATTTGTCGCTCTAATGGGTGGCTATATATGATTGCTTCAATTTTTTTGGTTACATTACTTTGTGACATTGAATAGTCTTAGGACCTTTGGCATTTTTATGTGGTATAATAAGATATGTATATTTGGGTTGCGGCCTGCTGAAGTTAATTTGTAATCTATTATTCTTAAGTACATCTTGTTGGTACCAGAGATTTTAGCTGAGGTTAATGCCTTTTTGCATGCATTAGCGGGCGGTGCTTAGGCCAGGTGAAATGAGTGTTTAGTGTAGAATGATATTCCTAATTCTACCATCTTCTTCCACATGCCTTCTTTTGATTGGTAGTATTTTATATGATTTGTTATCTGAGCCTTATCATCTGTTCCCAGCAGCCCCACCCCTGTACTAGGCCAATCATTTGAGTTAATACTTTTGGTCACTTTGCTTCATTTTTAACTTCACCATTCCCCTGTTTGTATGCAGTCTAATGGAGTTCGCATCCAATAGTTCAATATCATGGTCAAAAGCTTGCTCATTCACAAAATTGTTTAATCCTATAAAAGATGTTTTACCATCTCTCTTAAATTTTTAAATTTTTCTAGATTTGGATCTTACAGTGAGGGTCTTTCCTTGCAGAATGATTTGAAGGAACTTTGGTCGTTGTTAAATCTACTTCTTCCAGAAGTATTTGACAATCGCAAAGCATTCCATGATTGGTTCTCGCAACCCTTTCAAAAGGAAGGTCCTGCGCACAATGCAGAGGATGATTGGCTTGAGACTGAAAAGAAGGTAATCATTATCCACCGGCTCCATCAAATTTTAGAGCCATTTATGCTCAGGCGTCGTGTTGAAGATGTTGAAGGTTCTCTTCCACCCAAGGTACGGTGATATCATTGTTAACAACTACCACTTTTGATCCAGTTTGATTATGTGACTGATTTTTAGCTACTGTCTTGGGTTGCAGGTCTCTGTTGTGTTAAAATGTAGAATGTCGGCTCTCCAGGGTGCCATTTATGATTGGGTAAAATCCACTGGTACAATTCGAGTAGACCCTGAAGATGAAAAGCTTAGGATCCAAAGGAATCCACTTTACCAGGCAAAAACGTATAGAACATTGAATAATAGATGTATGGAACTTCGGAAAATTTGCAACCATCCTCTGCTTAGTTACCCCTATTTCAGTGACTTGTCGAAAGATTTTCTTGTAAGATCATGTGGGAAATTGTGGATTCTTGATAGAGTTCTTTTAAAACTTCATAGGACAGGGCATCGGGTACTTCTCTTTAGTACCATGACAAAACTGCTTGATATAATAGAGGAGTATCTGCAGTGGAGGAGACTTGTTTACCGAAGGATTGATGGAACCACCAGCTTAGAAGATCGTGAGTCAGCTATTGTGGACTTCAATAGCCCAGAATCTGACTGTTTTATATTCTTGCTGAGCATCCGTGCTGCTGGCCGTGGTCTTAATCTTCAGTCTGCAGATACCGTTGTCATATATGATCCTGATCCAAACCCTAAAAATGAGGAGCAAGCTGTTGCAAGAGCTCACCGGATTGGACAAACTAGAGAAGTCAAAGTCATTTACATGGAAGCAGTTGTTGACAAGATATCCAGCCAACAGAAGGAGGATGAGTTTAGAAGCGGAGGCAGTGTTGATTTAGAGGATGATCTTGCAGGAAAGGACCGGTATATGGGTTCAATTGATAGCCTTATACGGAATAATATTCAACAGTACAAGATTGACATGGCAGATGAAGTAATCAATGCCGGGCGATTTGATCAACGAACGACCCATGAAGAGAGACGTTTGACATTGGAGACGTTATTGCATGATGAGGAGAGGTATCAAGAAACTGTCCATGATGTTCCTTCTCTGCAGGAGGTGAATCGAATGATCGCACGGAGTGAAGAAGAAGTTGAAATGTTTGATCAAATGGATGAAGAATTAGAATGGACTGAGGAGATGATGAGGTATGATCAGGTGCCTCAGTGGCTTCGTGCTACTACTAAAGAAGTGAATGCTACCATTGCTGCTCTCTCCAAGAAGCCGCCAAAAGACATATTCAGCAGCACTACTGCCATGGAATCTGGTGAAACTGAGAGGAAGAGGGGCCGACGTCCTAGGGGGAAAAACTGTCCTGTTTATACTGAGTTGGATGATGAGAATGGTGAGTCCTCTGAGGCCAGTTCTGAAGAGAGGAATGGATATTTGGCTCATGGTGAGGAAGGAGAAATTGCGGAGTTTGAAGATGAAGAAGAAGATGGTGTGCCTGAAGTCAACAAAGAACAATCAGAAGAGGGTGGTCCTCTTTGTGACGATGGGTATGAATACCCTAGAACAAGCGGGAGCACTAGAAACAGCCATATGCTTGAAGAAGCTGGATCTCTTGGCTCGTCCTCTGATGGTCGAAGAATGACACTAACAGTCTCTCCCTCTATTTCTTCTCAGAAGTTCACTACTCTATCTGCTTTAGATGCCAGGCCAAGTTCTCTTACCAAAAAACTGGTGCTTATCATTGTTCTTTCCCATTAATGGATTTAATGAAGTCTGGTTGCACTATCGTGCTTATATTTGTTGTGATGCTTTTTTTTGGCAGCCAGATGAATTGGAGGAAGGGGAAATTGTTGTGTCTGGAGATTCTCATATGGACCGCCAGCAATCTGGAAGCTGGAATTATGAGCGTGAAGAAGGTGAAGATGAACAGGTTGTGCAACCAAAAATCAAACGTAAGCGAAGCATTAGGCTTCGGCCACGATTTCGTGTGGAAAGGCAGGAAGATAGATACGGCAATGCAAAGCCATCTCTTCATCAAGGCGATTCATCTCAGTTTCGATTTCTAGGAGGCCAAAAATTTGAAGCATCAGTGAGGACTGAGCCAGAACCCAAAATTTTTGGAGAATCTGCTTCCTTTAAGCAAGACCCGAATGAACTATCTTCAAGAACTCGGCGTAATTTACCTCCAAGAAGAGTAGGGAACACATCAAAGCTGCATGCTTCGCCAAAATCCAGCCGCATCAATAGCTTATCTGCTCCATCTGAGGAAGCTGATGACAATTCTAGGGAAAGTTGGGAGGGTAAAGTCATGAATGTTGGTGGAAGTTCAAATCATCGTTCTAAGATGACTGATATCATTCAAAGAAGGGTATGCATCAATTGAGATTATTCAGCAAATGTTTTATTTATTTATGGCTTTTTGCTGAAAATAGTTTAATCATTTCTATTTTCATTTTAATTTACCCCCTATTTCTAGGCTAATTTTTTTTAATATGAGCCAGTCTATTTCAATATCAATCACAAGACTGTGGCAGGATGTGTTTCTTTTATATGATCTACCATTCATCTTCTTCAACTGTAGGTAAAGCTTTTGGAGAAAAAAAACTTTCCCCTCCCAAGCGCCCCAACCCAACCCCCCTCCAAAAAAACCCTGGGAAGAAACATGGTTTGTGTCTGGTGCTTGCATACTATGAGTGGTGCATTCACTGAGGTTTTTATTTTGACTTTTCATTCCCGTGGCTGAGGCTGAGGCATGTACGATGAATTTATGAAACCATGCCCACCCTTGCTGTGGCTTTCCCTTCCTGTCCCTTCCCCCCAAAACAGAAAAACGAAGGAAAAGGCTTGCAAACTAATGCATACGTCTGTGAAATCGGTTCTCATACTTAACTAAAAGCTAGACAAGAGTGGCCATTATTTTCTCTTTTTGTTTACGTAAGTTTTATCAAATCATCACAAAATTAAACTGTAGTCTCACCATTCAATTGCTTGATATCAATTTCCTATCTTTTTTTGGTTTGTAGGCTGTCTTTTTCCCCTTTTCCTTATTTCCTTTCTGGCCTGAATAATGGGAGTGATGTTTTCATGATATCCTGATACAGTTACTATTTTGTCATGGCATAAGTACCATTTTCCTATTTCCTTTTTGAAGAGGGTGAACATTGGCTTGATCCATGGTGACATGAAAGTCATGGGTTCAAACTAAAGAACCAACTTCTCCATAAGTAAACTTGTGTGCATATGACCATTTTCAGACCCTGTGGCATGAGCTTTGGCATTTGGCTGCCCTTTTTTAAGTAATGTCTCAACATTGTAAATGATTGAACATGGCTATGAATTCATATCTGTTTAACAAGAAATATATTTGTATGTCTAATGCTCACTAGATTATGATAGCTGGAATGACCACTTTGTAGGGGTGTGTTTTTGATCGGGGCGGTAATTTTAATGTTGATTTTTTGGGGATCATAATGAAGTCTGCTCTTTCATGTGTTCAGTGCAAGAATGTTATTAGCAAGCTGCAACGGAGGATAGACAAGGAAGGCCAGCAAATTACGCCTCTTCTTATGAATTTATGGAGGAGAGTTGAAAATTCGGGTTATATGAGTGTGCCGGGGAACCACCTTTTGGACTTGAGGAGGATTGATCAGCGCATTGACAGATTAGAATATAATGGGGTGATGGAGCTTGTCTGTGATGTGCAGTTGATGTTGAAAACTGCAGTCCAGTTTTACGGGTTCTCACCCGAGGTATGACGTCTCCTGGTAATCTTCATGCTTTATGTTAATGTGCCCCTTGGTGCTCGAAATATTTTGAGTTTTGATTTCACAGCAGACTTGCAGTTTCTACGGAAATATTTCTATCTTAGGTGAAAATGGCCTAATTCTGCTTTTGATTGCTGTCTCTTGGTTTCTATGTTCAACCTTTTTTGAGTCTGTTGGAGGCCCATCGGGCCTTGTGCTACACAATGGTGGGGATTGCTCCTGACGTTGATGCAGGCAGGATTGGATTTGAAATGTCTAACTTCATATTGTTGATATGCTTTTTAATAAAAAGGGTGAGGCTAGCATAACGTTAATGTTTCTCTATTATGATTTGGAGGTTATATGTTGAAACTATTGAAGCAGTCTCTCTCTGTAATATAAAGATAGGACTGTGTGCATGGTAACCCTCATCAAAACATGCAATGTGAGAGCTTCTTGAACTAGGCCCCCTTTTTTGTATTCTCTTTTAATAAGATGTATGATGAGATAGAGGTTATAAATAAATAGTAAATTTCTGGAGCTTTGTGAGAGAAGTTTGCAGGCGTGTATTAGTCTGTCACTACATCAGTTTATGATATTTTTGTTTTGTGGCTGTATTACTTAATGATAAAAGTATAGGACGGCTCGTTGAAACCTTTTCTAAGCCTATTAATTAATCTGACTCATGCAGGTGAGATCCGAAGCAAAGAAAGTTCATGATTTGTTCTTCGACATATTAAAGATTGCGTTTCCAGACACAGATTTCCGAGAAGCCCGCAATGCAATCTCTTTCTCTGGTCCTGCAGCTTCCTCTACCCCAACTTCTGCTGCTTCCCTCAGGTCAGCAGCTGTCGGCCAGAGCAAGCGACATAAGCTGATGAATGAGGTTGAACGGGACACAAGCCAGTCACCCAGACCCCCTCTGCGTGGGCCCTTTTCCACCAATGAAGAAACGAGATCCCGAGCGCATCTGTCCACAAAGGAGTCGAGGCTTGGAAGCAACGGCAGCAGCCGGGAGCAGGACGACGAGTATCAAATGCTAACCCATCCTGGGGAGTTGGTTGTCTGTAAGAAGAGGAGGAAAGACAGGGAAAAGTCCGTCGTGAAGCAGAGGACCGGGCCCAGTGGGCCCACGTCACCCCCTAGCATTCCTCGTACTATTAGAAGTCCAGGTTCATTCTCTGTTCCAAAGGAGGCAAGAGTGGCTCAGCAAGGGCGGGCCCAGCAGGCGGCACAGCCGGGCACAGGCGGTGGCAGTGGCACTGGCAGCGGTGGTGGTGGTGGCGGCGGCGGCGGGACTGTTGGGTGGGCAAATCCTGTAAAAAGGTTGAGGACAGATGCCGGGAAGAGGCGGCCAAGCCATTTATGACTCGTGTATGGTGTTCTAAACAGAGTTTGTTGGTATGGATCATCTGTAGGTGAGTTAGGAATATATACTTGGTGGTTCTTTCCCGAGGACCGCAAAGATGGATCATCCTTTTAACGATTTAGAATCTCGAATTTAATCTTTCTGAACTTGTTTTTTGGGAGAGAACAGAGCAGCAATTCTTCCAAGGCCAACAACCCAGGACTCCATATGCACATGCACCCTTAGGGAGAGCTATTATGGTTTTTTTTTTAAAAAATGTGAAAGCTTTCATATTCACTCAATGATCAGAATTTCAAGTAGGGTGGATGAATGATGATTGATTAAATAGGAAAAATTTGGCTTCTCCTTGATGAGAAGACAGATGTATGCTCTTTGAAAACAACCCAAAATTGATCTTGTGCTTTCTCTTTTCCCTTTAATTTCTTTTCTCTTGGATTTTATTACTATGAAAGAAAAAACTATTCGACCCTGTTTTTTTTTTTTTTTTGGTGTATGTACTAATTTTATATCAGCCGTATGCCAAACCTCTAGTTTTTTTATCCAAGTTACGACTTTATGTTTTGGCTTATGATTATAAGCAATGCTTATATATTGAACATAATGTCTTAATCGTATAATAAACCCGGGAAAATTTAAAGAAAAAAATAGAGAATAAAGAATTTAAAGAATTTGTTCGTAAATAAATACCTTTCTTTAGCAAAATTGAAATACAACGGCTATTGATTATTATTATTTTCCGTGTCAGAAAAGTGTTGAACCCCATCTACGGACATCTTAGAGCTTGGAATAATAGCTAAAGATGATCATTATTTTGATTTATTTCACATTTAAAGGATTTTTGAGATTAGGTCCATACAATCATATAATTCAGAATGAGGAACCTAAAATTTACATTGTCCAAAAATTATTATTAAAATAAAATTGATAAGAAAATCTAAAAAACAAAGGTCAATAATACATTTTCCAGGAATTAAAAAAAAAAAGGGAGAAAGTTTAGAATATTTTCAATATTTTTTCCATTCTCCGATCCATGGGAACACCTGGTTTGCTTACTTAACGAGCTTAAAAATTAAAAATGTGCCACTTATTTAGCTACATAAACAAGCTCGAACGAGTATTTACCAAGTTGAACCTACGAGCTGTTATCGAACAACAATTTGATTCATATGCGACTCTATCCTTGAGTAAGGCTGCAAAGGAGCCGAGTCAGGCCAAGCTCGGTTATGTTCAGTCTGGCCAAACTCTATGTCCCTTTTTTGCTAGTCTTTACCTAGCTAAGAACCCTAGCTATTCGCGAACAGGTTGGGTCCTATTTGAATGCGACGAACAAGCAAACAAAGGACCTTGATCCGAGTACTACTAATCTTGCATTTATTTACAGTAACAAGGCTGAAACAAATCAGAGAGGCCATGGAAGAAGTATTCCATGACAACAGTCTTTCAAGTCTTTACAGCAAAGCTCCGGCTTGATTCAGCCAGCCGGATATCCAAGCCATTAGATAATAATGTACAGAGATTCAGAGTTTCGAATAGAATGAAATGAAATGGATGAAAACGCCATAAAAGGTAAAACTAGGGATCTGCATCGCCTGCCATACCTTCATCACTGGAGGCATATTCATCCTCGCTCAGCTCATCACTACTCTTTTCTTCTTCAGGTGTCGCGCCTGCGTGCTCTGACTTGGCATACCTCTCGCAGTATTCTGAAGAAACAGACAAAACGAGATCAATTCCTATTAGGGCAGCACTGCATGATGACAACAGTCAGTTCAACAAGCATTGATGGAAGGCAGCCAGACGCAACATATGGCTTGGAAGGTATATCTCTTACTATGTTCTTCAGTTTTAGGAGAAACAATTTCTGTCTTCTCTGTATTATTATGTAACTAACTAGAAAGGAAAAGCACTAAAAGTCTTTCTAGTTCTTTTTCTGTTTGCTTGATACAACAAATTAATTTATGTGATTCTCAAATAGTATCTCTGTCTGCAACTGCGATAGAAAATATGTCAAATTTATCTTCTTGAGGGCTATTCGAAGGATCATAGGCAACAAGAAGACTGACACTCGCAGTCCAAAAGAGAATGATATAGTTTTTCCGAACAACACATATAGTTTGTTCACAAAACAGGGGTGATTTTTAACACAAACAGTTTTTCCGAAGATGATATCCCAGAAAAAAGATGTATAATTAAGACAGCAAAATGAGGAGCGTGAAATCTGAGTATCTATCCATATTACAGCTTGAATCAGAGCACAATTAACATTCATTATAATATTAAGGGATATAGACAGAAGAGCAAGAAGATTCTGTGCACAAATTAATCTCCAGAGTCAGCATTACTGGACGTAATTGTGGGTTCAATTTGGGCATTTCATAGCTACAGCAGGGTGCCAAAAGCATATGTTCATGACCACAAGTGACCTCACAACTGAGACAACTACCTTGTAACAGTCCCACTAGAAGACGTCACCTAGTTTTAACACTGAAGATCTAATAAAATGAACAACAATAAAGCCTTAGGCCCCACTTAATGGGATTGGCAACATGAATCCGTTTTTTCCATTCTACTCAACTTAATGTGATATTATCTAAAAGTAGAAGTAATTCTGAATCATTTTTTACACCTCACTCTACATTTTACTAAGTCTATATCTTCCTTTCTTTTCTCTAATTATAGCTTACTTTATCTTTCCTCACCTAAAATAAATTAATGTAGATCAAGTCAAGCCAGGATTTGGTCCAGAGAATGAGCATAAAAATATTCATCCATTCATTCAGTATGCCCTTTTCTCAATATTACACCAGCAAGGACCATAGTGGTCAAGCCATTTCCACGGCTCAAAGCCAGGAAGTTCTGCCATTCTTCTCCTATTTCGACCCCCTTCACATTCACTCTCAGCATGAGCATCAGCAGCAAAATAGGTCTTTCCATAAGAAATATATATATGAGCTTAGCAATTCAAAACATTAAAAGAATCCCGTCTGCGCATTTAATCAGTAATAAGCATATTGGTATTTTTCTGCCAGTGCCTGCCATTCTCGGCTGACTAGTAGACCTCTGTCAGTGCTTAAATCCTCTCTCTTTAATCCAACTAAGGACAAATCTGCATCTATTACTCTATTTCTTCTCTTTTATCTCCTACAACATCTTCTACAAAGAATTCAATCACTGCTTGTGTAACCAAGAGTACACCTCGTACCACATCAAATCGCCTTTGACTAATCAAGAATTCATATAATACAAATCCTCCCACCACTCGGCAATCATCTCTGAGAATATAACTGCTACTTTTCCAATCTAAAAAGTTGAGCCAAATCAAGGAAGAGTGTGCCAATCAAAAGAGAACAGCACTACACAAGTCATCCTTGTGACTTATCACTAGCAATTATAAAAGGAATTCCAGCATCATGTAATAAACATGGTTGCTTTCCTTTGAATTACACGAGTTCAGCTAAAATCAAAGGCATAACTGGTTCAGTCATCTTACAAAAACAGCCAATGAGTCAAACCACTATACTCAAAGTGCTCCTATTTTGGGTCCATCATCAAAATCTGATAAGCTGGCTCTTGGTCATGTTTCTATTTATTTTTTTTAAATAAATTTATTATTTATTCCCATGAAATCATTATATAAGACATCAAAAGATTAATATTTACATAACAACCATTGCCTATGAATGTAAAATGGTTATATTTGTAAACAGTAAAATTCAGGAGCTCCAGTCACTTAACTGTGATGCTTTGATGCTTTGACTTAGGATCTCTCTTCTATGAGATACAAAACAAATAACCCCTTTCTAGAAGGCTCAATGCTAAAAAAATTAGGAGCTTGATACTTGTCTTTTTCTTAATTTTAATTTTTTAAATTATTCACATAAAAAATTAAAAAATTACATAGCAAACCTTTCCTAAAACCATGGAAAATTTTAATATTTACATTAAAAATCATTAACTTGAAAACATCAACTGCATTTCTCTTTTCCAAAAAAAGTAAAATTCAGGCAGGGCTCACAAGCTGAAAAGCCATGGTCTTTTTTCTATTTAAAAAAATCACATAAGAATATTTAATATTTATACGGGAAATAATTAATTTTTTTCAAAGAATATATTTACATAAAAAGTATTATAACTTTAATTTCCAAAAAAATAATTCAACCTGAGCCTAATTGGTCATTTTCTTTCGTCATTGTGCCCACCCAAAATTTCTTATTATGATCAAATTTTTAACTGCACCTATACATAAGGATATAATTGGACGAGTGGCTAAAAATCTAATTTTCCACACTATTCCTGCATATCAAATGTCGGAGTAGAGAAGGAATATTTATTCCTTTCTAAGAACCAAACCGATGAATATTTAATCCCACCTGATTTACCTTATTTTATTCTAGCAACAAAACATAACATACACTTATGAAATAACCTAATGACAACAACGTGCTACCTCCTATACCATAATGAATATCCCTAAGCCAATTGTCCTACATTCTTTCTCACTATGTCCTGTCTGGCAATCTTCAATAACCAAAAGAATTCTCGATAGGGTACAACCCCCTGTTATTTTGGCCTGTGCAACATCAATATGCAATGTAAAAGCAAATAGCAATAGATTCTGTCGCTCCTTTATGTAAATATCAACTATCACTGACAAGTTATCATTCTTTTGAGGGATTTTAATAATTAAAAATCTTGCCCCAACTAGCCTCCCAAGCAAAAAATACTTACGAATGAAACCAGTCCTGCCCTCACACCAATGATTGATTCTACACAGCAACGATTCTACAGTAGGATTCAACACTGAATTTCCTTACTTTTGCCGACCTCCTACCTACAAAAAGAAAGGCCAGAAGAAAATGGATGACTTTCTTCTAAGTGGCATTCCCTCTACAATGACTGCCATAGAATGAAATTGTCTGTATAAGTTGGACTTGCCTAGTTCAAAAAAGCCTAAGAATCAGAATCGAATTTCCCCATTCTGAATTGAGGGTTTGGTAAGGGAAACCTTGTTTTTCTTTGGGGGGACGGGGGTAATTTAAGGGAAACTTTGTTAAGAAATTGGAATGGGATTAAAACCAAAAATAGGTGTATCCCTTTCCCTACCCCACCTTCTTGCGAATCAGCCATGAGTCAGAAAAAAATTAAAAAGTGGAGAAGCTTGAACGCATCCTGTACCTTGACATGCCAAGTGTGGCAGTGTTTTTGCAACCATTGGCAGTTGCCGGTGCCCTTTTTGGCATAGCCATTGGAGGGCAAGTATCTTTGGGCTTCAATGACATTTGGCAAAGCACACCATCAAGGCTTTTGCAATCAATGGCATGCAGCAACACTTTTCTGACATGACCCGCATCAGCGAGGTAAGACCGGGGCTTGCTGGCACCAAGAAAAGCATATCTTTGACTCACCAGCATCAAGCAAGGCCTAAAATTGGGAGTCCTTTCATTTTATTTGACTTTTTTTATCTGTTAAATTAAAGATTAATGAGGTTGTAAACAGAGCATATTAATTCAAGAATCGAAATACGATTTCATTCCCCTTTGTATTTCAATTACGTTTACAACACCAATGCACGAACCAAATGATCCCTGAATGATTTTAGCCCCCAATCTTCAGCAGCATCACCATTTAAAGCAACATTCAAGAAAAAATAATAGCTGCATGGTTGAAATAAGTTAGTAAGACATACCCTCTCCATCATGACGAGCTCGAGGAATCAGGACTCAAAGAGATAAAATGAGAAGGGCATCACCAAAAGTATCGTCCACAAGATATAACTCTACCTTCCAACATCGAATTCATCTGTTGTCTTCTAATATATTTCCAAACCTTATAGGTTTCCCACACTTTCTATGGGAGACTATACAAGCTGGATGATCACACATTTTGAGGGCAATAATCAATCTAACTCCACCATAAACATCCAACCCGCCATACATGGATAGACTTTGTTTAAGCCTGGGTGGATTGTGTTCACAAACTTCCCGTACTCAAAGCATATTTGACCACACCCCATATGAGGAGATAATATTACGAATCATGTATGTTTTCAAGTAAAAGCTCCTTTGTGTTGTCAAAGTTTTCACAATGGCTGAAGAAATGAGAGAATGAAACGAAAGTGAAATATATACAGACATCACAAAGCATGCTTAATTTTTGAAGTTGAACCACCGCTCAAATTATTTCCATGCAGCAGAGTCTTCAATAGAAAAAATTTTGAGTCTACTAAATCATTGTCTCTCTATGGAGTTTCCACACCCACCCTCAGTTTTATCTAAATTGCATTATGCCCTGAAGCCAACTTATAATGAAGGAGCAAAATTTAAATAAAAAAAAAACCAAGTAGAATCAGCACCAGACAAATTATAGGAGCTTCAACAAACAAAAGATAGAGAAACACTAACGAATTGCCCATCAGTCCCACCTTCACCGCATTAATCAGCATTTTACTTGTTGTTTCTATTGCCATACTGTAGTGAAGAATATTGAGGATTCCCTTCTAACAAAGACCACCAAGATAAATGAAGAATCTAATTTCCATCACCAAGAATAGAATTCATCTCGAATGGCATCTTCACCTTAATCCTATGGGCATTTAAAATCATTGGCACCTCAAAATTGCCTCACTTCCTGGGGCATATTTATACAGACCAACAGCCTTAAGTTCAGAACCTATGATTTTGAGATCAACTTGTAAATTACCAGGCCTAATTGTCAACAGACTCCAAGGTTCATTGCTCCATTTTCCTTGAGCAATTTGGCTGGCATGCAGTATCCATTTAGCAAGAAACCAATCCGTTGGGAGAAAAGAAAAGGGGAAAAAAGACTTATTTGATCGTAGCTTAATTATTTCAAAAAATGTCACACAAAAAATCCCAGTTAGAGGCCTCATCACCAGCAATTGCTTCAAAAATTACCTGCACTTTGCAAAGCCTCTCTAGCCCAGGGGCTTTATCATCACCAGCCGAATCATGGGTAAACAATCAAGCAAGAGTCTTCATTTTGGTTCAGGAACTTTTCTCTGTAGTAATTTTTATAATATTTTCTCTTAGGAAAATGCTATTTGTCTCACCCCAACAACCCATCCACAACTATCCTCTCTATATGCAAGGCCCATTGGGATCTAAAAAATAAAATAAATTAATAAAATGGGCCCCATGTACAGAGAAAAATGTAGTAGATGGGTTGTAATGCTGGGATGTGTACCAATGCTCTTGCCCTTATGTATAATGTTCCAATAATTGCCTATGCATATCACTTTTAGATCATTAGTTTGTAACACCTAATCCACACCTTGCCATGCCTAATTTGCCCCTCCCTCTTCAATGTTGTAGTAATTGAAGCCTGTTGTGTCTCTTTGAAGCCACTATTTTGCTCCTCTCCTCATTAAAACCAAGCTAGTCTCCTGCTAACCTAGAAGATAAATTTCATTAAGAGGCAATTTCCAATTTGTTAGTTTCTGATGGTTGTGTTTTTGAGAAAGAACGGGATTTCTTCAGAACTATGTTGATGTCATTCACTTTGATCAAGGAGATGACATAGCCGGCCCCTTGTTTCTATCCAATCAAACACACCAGATACAGTTTAATTAGTTGTTCGATTTCTATGTTTGCTTTATTTCTTACACATTAAAGGTTAACTCATGCAATCGACCCATTGAGATCAATCCTCAATTTCGGGAAGACAAGATGTCATTCACTTTGAGATCAATCCTCAATATGGTAATGTGGGCACGGATCATTCGACAGAAACTCAACCTATATGAATACATTGTCAACTCCAAATGCTCAGCTTTCAAAGCTACTTTCCAGATACCTTGGGAACACGAGTCAAAATCTCACCAAGATCTTAGAGAAATTGCTGCCACATGTTTCACCATTAGTGAAACCCCCTAATGGCTATTCAATCAAACGTGGAAACTCCTATTCTCGGGTACTACCTCTAACAGGTTTTTCAAAGTTAACCCCTCAAACTCTAGATGACCTTTTTCCCCAGACGTCCTCTTTACTGGACGATCCAAAGTTTACACTACATAAAATGCATACATAATATATGAATGCATCTGACTAAATATTTAATTTAATTAAAGAACTAGAAAAGGTGCAACATATAACATATCAACACCGCAACACAAGTTCAACCTGAAATTATGTTCTAGGCCATGACATGGATCAATTAGCTTTCTCGTGAGTTATAGAAACAAATTATAGGCTTGAAGTAAATGATCTCTCTCTTTTTCAAAAAGACAAAGCAGTATATGATGTAAATACACTAGTACACTTCAATAATGATTTCTTCGGCCATCGACAAGCATTTTTCTGGAGAAATTTCAATATAAATTACTACAAATCATGATAGCTTTCTATATCAACTTTTATAACTAGAGAGAATAAGGCAAAAGATAGAGAGAATAAGGCAAAAGAATGAGAGAGAGAGAGAGGGAGAGAAAGAGATGATAAATGAAGTTTCGTTGTTATCACAAAGGCAAAGAATGACGGATAAAAAATAGAGGGTTGAGATTTGTTTCGTATTTTAATCATCTATTCTAATCTCCACCATCTATTTTTTGTCACTCAATCTTGACCCTTGGGATGTCAAAGAGCTCCATTTGTAGGAGGATCATAAGAGCTCCCAATAGTATCAGGTAGCATACACCACTAAGCAAATCTTTTAAAACTAGAGTATAATGGAGAAGAAAAAGCAATAGATAGTAGTATTAGGTAGCACACCTCAATACACACATCTTATTCCCAGCTTGTGATGATAAATCTACAAATCAATATAATTATGTGACAAGATTAATACCTTTAACTCTTTGATCATATGTAGCTTGGTCACGCATCATCAGAGATGCAGCTTCTCCATTCAATGGATCTGAAGGGTTAGGATATAGAAGAAGTTGTGGAAGGAACACCTCAAAGACATTTACCAAATCTGGAAAACAAAAACATTACCAATGTAAACGAGTTGCTCTAACAATTTTTTATCTTCTCAATATAACATAAGCAAGTAGAAAGGCAAGCATAAGGGACTTCGCACTACCAAACATCGGACTCCAAGTCTGGTTAATAACATCCAAACAAACAGATCCTGACCTGAAATTTATAACTTCCATAAGAGTCCAACCATAGAAATTCTTTCATTGTGAACAAACGTACTTTTAGATTACTACATAGGTAAAACTATCGCATCACAATACTAAATAGCTCACATCTCATCAACATTTGGATGGTAAATCTTGTTGACAAAACCAATCGATGGAGATTTATATGGATAAGCATCTGGAAGTTCAACCCTCACCTTCCACACACCTCCATGATAAGGACCTGCCACGGCAAATTATTAATCTATTTTTTGAAAAGAAACTACACTTCATCAACAACAAAACGGCGCACATATCAAACTATCTTTTACAAGAAAATACTAAATTTACTGTCCCCAAGTAATACATCAAACAATTCAACTCATTCAAAACCAGGAAGTGCGCATCTTTTATTCGCACATAAATGTTTGCGAATGATAAATAACCAGCGAATTGTCAATAGTTGAAATCTTGCAACAAACACCATAAAATACATTTACAGAAACCACACTCGAACACAGAAAAGGATAAACAATGCGGCCAGAATCATAATGATTCTCGACTTGTTTTCCTCACGGTAATATAAATGCTACCAGTATCAGGTTCCCAGCATTCTTAGATTGCCAAAATCCCCAAATCAGGAACCAACAACAAAAATAACACAGGCCCAAAAAAGCGAAGCATCAGTAAGCTAAAAGAATCGATTTGTGCTTTAGAAACTGGAAGAAACAATTAAGGGAAAGGGAGAATTACTGTCACAGGGCCCATGAAATTCCACATAAAACTCTTGCATGCCATCATTAATCATCTCCACCTTGTAATCGCTCATCATCCTATTCCACAAATTAAAAAAAAAAAAAAAAAACCCAACAACCCATAAGCCGAATATTTAACAAGCAAAGGTGAAGATTCAACAGAACTTTTAAGAAGTACGAAACGAGTAAAAGAGAATTCACAGTTTCATCAGGTCCATCTCTCGGCGTTTGCTCGGGGAAGACATGATTGATTTGTAGGAATTCAGTCACCAGAAAGAGAGGGATGAGTTCCTTGTGCCGCTTATAGAAGCAAAGAAAGAAACGTCAGGCCGCCGACATGACCGGGTGAAATCAGGGGGATTGAGAAGGTATATACTGAGATGGGTCTCCAAATTTATTATTTATTTGATAATATTTTCCAAGATGACCTGCACTTTCCAGATTCCTCTCTCTGACGCTCTCTCCCCCACTCCATCTCTCTCTTCTGGGGTGCTGCACAACTAGAATATAACAGATATTGATTTTTTCATCTGCAACATAATCCAAAGCGGAATCGTAGTTATCCAGTTGCATACCAGAACGTAAAAACCAATTCTGGTTATCTGCTTGATATTGTTAGGCAAACATCTCATTGCGCCGTCCATTGTGGACATTATGCAAAACAGAATAGATTGGTATCAACTTAATTTTTACTTTATTTTGAGTAACAATTGTTGATTCATTTATAGAAAGAAGCCAAATGTTGCAGAAAGTGTCATATTATTTGTTGCAAAACATTATAGAATAGATTTTTTCCCCAAAAAAATCGTAAAATTATTATCAATCTAACCCCTTTGTGAGTTAGTTTTGAGTTTATTAAAACAAAATATAAATAACTTCTTTTAATAGGCACTTCTGTAAAATAGAAAAAAAAAAGTTGAATCA
>JAODPA010028298.1:0-12618 GCA_025585075.1 Nepenthes mirabilis
CTTCTATCTCTTTGTTGTGTGCACATGCGTCCATCATCTTTGTCTTCTTGGTTTCACTGATTAACCAACATTCCTTCCGTACACTTGGTTCATCCTTTTAGTGTTGTTTCTTACATTTGTTTGGGGTGTACAAAGTCAGTTCATATGTTTTAGCCCTTTGGGAGGTGACCCCCCATGTTGGGCCATTGCTTGTACAGTCTCCTCATACTTGCTAAAATTGCTTAAAAGATAACCTTCAAAGTTTCATATTTCCATATTTCAAAGAATTGATCTATAATTTGAGGGTTCCATCTTGAGAAAGAGCTATATTTACACGAGATATCAACATTAAAATTTTATATCAATTCCACAGATTAGGTTATGTTCAGTTTCATGTATTTATCGAGTTAACTAAATATGTAACCAAGAAGATTTTTGGTAGCATTATTTGGGTTTTTACTTGATAATGTGTGTTGGGGATTTTGAGGACATACAACCTAGCATTGTTTACGTAGCTAATAATTTCTAAGAGTTTCTTAAATATGTTAATCATATACTTCAAAGAGGTTATCATTGGAACTTAAATACCTATGAATAATCCCACCTTTCTCAAACCAATGTTTGTACCGCCGCCACCCTCCTGACCACCGCCGCTGACCACAAAAGAAACCACCATCAAATTAAAAACAGTTACACTTTTTACTTTACATTTTACTCTCTTTTTTTTTTTTTTCTTTTTCACTTTATTGTCCTCACCTCTGTCATGTTCAACCAAACACGGTTAAGAGGTAGAATTCCCCCTCCTTTATCCTGTTAATTTTCCTCCCACCTTCAACCCCTTAAATCCCACTTCAAACGCCATGGCAGGCCCCACCAGCAACCATTGGAGGTTCTGATGACCCCAGGCCGCGACCAGCTATGGCTGGCTGCAGACTACTAGCCACCGCAAAAGGTTGCCGCCAGTCACTGCCGACCACTAGGGAGGTCAAGAGGAACCGCAAAAATATAGGGGAAAAGACATTAAAACCTATTTTATTCTCACCATAGTTATTATTTGTTTGAATTCACTTTATTCAAAGAATTCAATTTCCAGAGTGATTTTACGATGCACGAGCTTTACATGGTAAAGGTGCGGAATTGAAGGTTTTTCACTGGTAATCATTTCTCAATAAGTCTCCCCATTACGGTACTCTACAAGTTTAAATTACGAAAATCAATCTCTCTGCTATATACATGAATATGGTTGCACAGATCTGACCGTTGATGGCCATATAACCATTGCTCTCACATCAACTGTTTTCCATCTTTATCTTTCACATATAATCAAATACACGGGACAGCAGAGAATGAACTAAGCTTCCAACAATGATCCGCTTTTTCCTTTTTCTTTTTCCTAACAAAGATACAGCGGGCCCATATTTCATTCAGAACAAAGGCGTATGTGTATAAAAAGCAATTTTGGGCGCCAATCTAAAGCAGTGGACTCAAAAGAAAAGATCTAACGGATTAGACAATATTAGATCATGAAATCAAAGGTGAAAATTAATAATAGAGGGCGTCATTTCCATGCAAAAGCTGTACTTCAAAGGTGGCAACAGAAAAAGCAGCTTCGTCTCTTTAGGCAAAGGTTCAAAAAAGAGTTTCTACAGCAGAGGTAGATATCGAGGTGCATGGACGAATTTTTCTCTTGTAGAAAAGAGATCACTTTGAAAGACTTTAGAGGTGCATCAAAAGGAGAGAACAAGAGAAGGGCCTTTACCTCCATTATCCTTCCAGCCAGCTTTCTTCCTTTTACTACTTTTTCCTCCATTGCTTTACCCGTTCTTCTTTGCTAAAGGCATTCTATGGAACTTCTACACAGAATATCCGAACACAAATCCTGTATAATTCAGTCTTTAGACACAATGAGATCTGCTAATTAGCAGTACGAGATACGATAAGATTGTAGAATATTCCGCAGGCGTACCCAAAAAATCACTTTTCTTCAACCAACAACGTATATTTTAAGAGGCGTGGAGAGGGGAAAGTGAAACCCGTTGTTTGGCTTTATATCATGGTACTAGAGGATCAAAGAGGGGATATATCTTGGCTTTGTATCCCTCTATGCTCACTGTTCATAATCTCTCCTAGACTACAATAAAATCCGCGCAATGGGTTAATGTACACAGATCCTAATATTTTGGCTCGCATAGAAAAAGACAGCTTAGCACATGAGAGTTCCAAATCACGGGTTCTGAAAAGCGTCGTATGTTCATAACCTTACCTTGCATATTTTTTCTATACATAGCCCACATTCTTTCCTTAGTTATGGCTTAACTAATTATGCAATAAAGGCTATGTCTATACTCACAACCATATTTAAATTTTCCATTCTTTAACTATACAACAGCATGAAGTTAAATCTTTCCGACATCTCTTTTTCTTAATCTCATTTCTTTATGTTTTTTCCTTACCCTCCCGATCCCCACCCCAACCTTCATTGCAAAGAACAGAATTTCAGGTGGGTGAGTTTAATTATAGAAATTGTTCAACTAAAGCTGGGCAATGTTAAATTATAAATGTGTTACAGGCCCACAACAACTAATTTAAGCTTTTGAGTTGAGTGTTTTGTTGATATGATACAGAAGTTCATCCAAACGAATTAAAATTCCCAAAGACATTGTTTCTTATAGGGTACATTTTTTCTTTGTTCACAGTTCAAGCACAAAAGACATTGAATAAGAGGGCATGTCCAGAGTACATAAGCTATTCTGGGGATGCACCTTAGAAGTTTAAGTTTTTGGAAAAAGTAGTTCCTCAACATGTGAATTCCTCAATTCACTCCTCCAAACAATCTTGAGTAATAGTGAGAAGCAAAATCTAACCCAAGGGCGCACACGTTGCTGGTAAATTGCACAGACAATCCCTACTACAGTTCCACAGGTTGTTTTGGGAGTATGTAGCTGATTTCAGCCCAACTGTTTATTTCCAAATAAGCATTACACATGCATACAACCTAAGAGGATACTTTAATCCTCTTCAGTTAGCTTTAGAGAAAGACATAAGCATGATTAATCAGAAAAGTAAGGTCACCGAATGTCAAAAAAAGACACAAAAGCGATGGTGGTTTTGGAATAGTTTGGTTAATTAGAGGGGAACAGAAAGGCTGTTTGATCACATGCAGATCCTTCTTTTTAAGTCTTCTCTATAAAGGTCCCACATCTCAGAGGAATGCTGCTATTAACCCTTCATCCAAGGGATTCCCACCTGATGATCAACCCCACCTGGGTCCCTCCATCATCTTCACCATCATTTCATGCAATATTATGACCCACTTGTTACAACCATTACCCGGGTAAAAGCAAGCTTTATGTGGCTAGTTTTTACCCCATCATCTAATAATGGAAGCTATCAAGTGACAAATTGGTCAGGCAAATAACGATCAAATCTCATCAAAGTTTGGTGGAAGTCGCTGTAAGCTATTGGCCACAAAATGGGCATTGATTAACATATTCGTTGAAGTAATCCATTCATTAATAAATCATTATCAATATTATTCAGCATCATTATTCTTCCTTTCTCTTCTCTATAATATTTCCCTGAGATTTCTGAATACCCATAAAGATTGCGCTGCCAACTGGACTTGATCTAAAGAATCTTTTTTCCTAAAAAACAGTTCCCAAGTCTCTTTTTCCCCTTACAATTGACTGTTTGGTAACCGTAGCAATATTTGGCTAAAAAGACAAGAACAGGTTTTCAGTTGTGCAGGATTTTCGGAAGTATGCCACACCAGAAATACGCATAAAAAATCTGAAATTAAACAACCAACAACATAAGCAAAGTGAGTGAATGTATTCAAGGTTAGCATTTTTAGTCCTACAATATGCAAATTCCAAGAAGAACTAAAATGGTTTACCAAGTTCTATATGTGCTCCATGGTGATTGTCTACAAAATGCAAATCGGGTGTCCAAGGATAGATCATTCAATAACTGATAGTAATTTAGGGAAGAAATAATTTTTTCTCTCATATATTTCATATTAACTAGCATGAGCAAGTTCTCTGACACACCATAGAAAAAAAGAGAAACCAGACCTTGTGAGAGTGAGGCCCATCCAGGTGAAAGTGCTCCGCAGAATCAAAATTTCCACAGTGTGAGTAATCATTTTCCATAAAGCACATTTGGGGGAAAAAAAGAAAATAGGAAAAAACATTTCCCATTTGAACAAATAGGTTAAATGATGATCAATAAGGAATTACAAATCATCAAAAATTGAATCTCAAGTACACAGAACAATACTTACCAAAAAAAAAAAAAGTACACAGAACAAGCTTCACCTTGTTCAACAATTGTTTGGGCATTTCATGGCACTAAGTTATAAGAAGAATGAAAGCATATCTTTTGTTTGCATTGACAAATAAGACAAAGTGGATATAATTCTCTAAATTGGACTCTCTAAAATCTACTATTTTTATACATTTAGAATCAAAGCTAGGTGTAACCTTACCAATGTAGCGCCCATAGTGCACCACATCATTTACAAGTCCACCATGGCCTATATATTAAACTTCTGGAAAAAGAGACCTATGTGATAGACAAAGGACGCATGGCCTTACAATTAGCACCTCTTTCTCTCTCTCTGGTTAAGTCATTGGAAGGGGGATGGTGAGTAGTCTCAAACGTGTAATCATATTGGGGAAAGTGATGCTTACCAACTAAGCTAACCCTTGGACTCTGCACATACCACAATCCAAGAGTGATCATAATGCCACTAGGCCACATGTTTATCAGACAAAGTCACAAGGCATGCCTTTTTTTCAATTATGTATTTCTTATTTAAAAGAAATGGGACATTCAAGACTTCCGAAGCACATAAGAAACTACTAAGAAAGTTGTATTCATATGTCATGATTTTGAGGAGTTATCACATACGTGTGACGCTCTACATGGTAAGTTTAAATTTCTTCTTTTTTATTTTGGCAGAAATGTGGAGTTCGAAAATTATTGCCAAAGATGAATGTCAGATAAGTGCTTGCCTCACTGATGACCTAATTCGATCCCAAACAACTCCCCTTTGCCATCATTTGCCTATATCAAAGAGAAAACACATCCAAGGGTAGTTTTATAGACAACATAAAGTTAAACCATACATGTTGAGAAGTAATTTGTCATTAACCTCACTGATTAAGGGTCATTTATTTGAGTTTATTCACCTAGAAACTTGTATTACCAAAGTGCCCCAGACATTATCTAGTCTTGGAAGCATGAATTGTCTAGGTGATTTCCCTTCTGTCTTCATCCTTCTCCTATAAATGGCTGTGTCAACTAAGGTTGATTTTCATCAATTCAGAAGCAATACAATATCATCTCATGGCATTGCATGGCTTCAATGGACACCATAAACACGTCTGTTATACTTCAAGTCAAATTCCAAAATTAGACGGGGAACCTTGTAATTATTACAACACCACTTTGAATCCAACTATGTGAGTTGGTTATATGAATCTAATTTATGGCAATATCTTAGAGCAAAAGTAGTTTAAAATTATTTTTATGACCCCATTTTGAATTTTCGTAGATCTATTTTCTCTGACCACTACTAACTTATATTTTCTTGTAGACGCTTCATTTGACATATATTGTTTGTCCCTAAACTACCCTCGATGTCATTTCTTCATTTTATCTTCCATGGGTTTAATTTTTAGACATTTACAAATATTATCAATCTTTAACGTATATTTAGTATGACTCTAATTATCCATCTCAACATTCTAATCTCTACAACACTTTGTTCTTTTATAAGTAAAATTCCCAAATTGGAACAATTTTCATCTCACAAGATTTGTAAAAGTGTTATACAAACAGATATGAAGATCATCCTCAAGCAGAAAGCAGCACAAGGACCATAGTAATGAAGAAAGAAATACAAAAGAGCAAGTGAAGTAGAACGTTGCTACACTTGGATTAATCTAGCAACTGACAAGCAAATTTATCAATCCTGGAATCTTTGGTATTATATGTTGGGAAATATGGTGACTGATTTTCCCACTCTAATAACACAGTAAGATATATAAATGAAGAAGAACAATGATACTAGAATTTTACGTGGAAAACCCTTCTCAATTAAGGAAAAAACCATGGGGCAATCCGTCCACTGAACGTATTTCACTATGTGAGAGATTTGGGAACAGTTTTTCCGTTACACAGTAGAGAATAAAAGAAAATTGAAGAACAGAGCAACAGCAACACACACACGGTTGCTTACAGTTTCTCCTCCCTTCACCGTTTTTCTCTCGCTCTTTCTAGCACTGAGTCTCTTACCTGAGAAAAAATCTCACACACACCTCTCGCATACATATATGCAGCAAGTTACAATACTTGCTTTTGAAACCACACACCGAGAGATTTAGGGCAATCTCCCATCCAGAAAAAGACAGGATCAATCCTTTCCAACAATATGAATATTCCCTGTCAAAAACGGCTCTTGTAAAACCGTCTGAGATTACGTATCTCTAGAAAATTTGTTGAGTTGGCGTTGTACTGGATTTCCTAGCGAGCGGCTAACCGTTGGCCGTCCGTGGTCTTCATGAGACCGGTCAACACCCTTGTTGACCGTCTGAAATTTACCATTCTGGAATCTCCTAGTGAATCCGGTTTACTTAACCGCCAAATCGGTCAACATTGTTTGCCGGTAATGTTGACCGTCAATCCGGTCAACTCCATTGACCGTCCATCCGGTCAACTCCATTGACCGTCCATCCAGTCAACTATGTTGAATGAAATTTCTTTCCTGAAGGAAACGACACATTCGTGCTCCGCCCAAGTTCTTCGATCACAAGAACTTCTTCACGGGAATGATCCCCAACAAACTTTCCCTCATGACCGTGAGGAAGTTGGATCTATTAGCCCGGCTATTTTGCAGCATGCTTCATTCTTCCCTCTTGGTAAAATTTTAGTTATCATATCTGCCCCGTTGTCTTCAGTACTGATCTTCTCCAGTGATAATAAATCAACTTCAAGCACGTCCTTCACCCAATGGTATCGAATATCAATATGCTTGAATCTCGAGTGGAACGAAGAGTTCTTGCAGAGATGTATTGTACTCTGACTGTCACAGAATACACTGTACTTCTCCTGTTGAAGACCCAACTCTTGAACAAATTTCTTCATCCACAGCATCTCCTTGCACATCTCTGTTACTGCAATATATTCGGCTTCAGTGGTCGATAGGGCCACGCACTTCTGTAACTTAGATTGCTAGGAGACTGCTCCTCCTGCAAATTTCACCAAGTAACCTGAAGTAGATTTTCGGGAGTCTAAGTCCCCAGCCATGTCAGCATCTGAATAGCCCACTAACTGGAGGTTGTCACTTCCAAGGCATAGGCACCTCTTGGAAGTCCCCCGAATGTATCTCATAATCCACTTAATTGCAGACCAATGCTCCTTCCCCGGATTGGACAGAAACCGGCTGACTGTCCCAACGGCATGAGCTATGTCAGGTCTAATGCACACCAAAGCATACATCAGGCTTCCCACAGCAGAGGAATAGGGCACGCCTTTTATGTATCTCTTCTCGTCATCCGAGGATGGACATTGACGAGTGCTCAACTTGTAATGGTTCGTCAAGAGTGTGTTCACGGGCTTCGACTTGTCTATGTTGAATTGTTGGAGCACTTTCTCAATGTAGCTTTCTTGGGACAACCACAATTTTCTAGCCTTCCGATTGCGTATAATTCTGACTCCCAGAATTTGCTTCGTCAATCCAAGGTCCTTCATAGCAAAAGATTGCCCAAATTGCTCTTTCAGCTCCTTTATCCGAGCACCATTTTATCTAACTATTAACATGTCATCCACATATAGGAGAAGGATGACAAAATCATCATCAGAAAATCTCTACACAAATATGCAGTGGTCACGAGTAGTTCGCCGATACCTTTGGTCGGCCATAACAGACTCGAACTTCTTGTACCACTACCGAGGAGCTTGCTTCAAGCCATACAGACTTTTCCTCAAATGGCATACAAGTTGTTCATTTCCTTTAACCTCAAACCCTTCTGACTATTCCATGTAAATCTCCTCCTCAAGCTCTCCATAGAGAAATGCAGTTCGGACATCCATCTGCTCCTTTTCAAGGTCCTGGGTGGCAGCCAAACCCAATACCACCCGTATGGAAGACATCTTCACTACCGGAGCAAATATCTCATCAAAATCAATTCCTTTCCGTTGTCCGAAATCTTTTACCACCAGTCATGCCTTGTATCTTGGCTCCTTGGTGTTCTCATCCGTTTTCAATCGAAAGACCTATTTATTTTTCAGAGCCTTCTTCCCCTTAGGAAGTTTAACAAGGTCAAAAGTATGATTTTCATGAAGAGAACTCATCTCATCCTTTATGGCCTCCAACCATTTCTCCTTACTTTTGCCATTCACAGCCTCTTCATAGTCTTCAAGCTCTTCGACATCAGTAAACATAACATATTTACTGGGGGACAGACGAACGGACGGTTGTCTGTTCCAAGAGGATCGTCTAACAGTAACTTCTTCAACCGGTTGAGGGATGGCTTCATCCTGGTCATCATCAGACACCATGACCTCCTCTCCAGTATCCTCAACTGCCTCAGGACCACAGTTATCACCTTCCAATGATACAGGATGGACATCTTCAATACTTACTTTGTCCGTCTGTTCATCATTATAATTTGCCTTCCTACTAATGTCTTCAGTCGTCTCATTCTCAGCAAAGGTTACATCTCTTGACCGGACAAGTTTCCTAGTGGCAAGTTCATAAAATCTGTAGCCTAACTCATCCTCTCTTAGCCCAGAAAGACGCATTGCATCGTCTTTGGCTCCAGTTTCGTCCTTTCGTCTCTTGGGATGTGTACAAATGCTTTACACCCGAACACCCGCAAATGATCATCGAATGGCTCCACACCCATCCATATCTTCTCTGCCACTTCACCCATCAGAGACTTACTCGGCGACCTGTTGATAATGTAGGCCGCCGTCCGGAGTGCTTCTGCCTAGAACGAAGCATGAAGCTTTGCTTCAGAGGACATACAACGTACTCTCTCTAAGAGCGTACGATTCATCCGTTCTGCTACTCCATTCAGCTGTGGTGTCTTTGGTGGTGTCCTTTGATACCTAATACCACGTGATCGGCAGTAGGCATCGAAAGGTCCAAAGTATTCACCGCCGTTGTCACTTCGGATGGCCTTCAATTTCTTCCCCGTCTGACGCTCCATAAGAGCATGAAACTGCTCAAAAGTACCAAGAACTTGATCCTTAGTCTTCAATAGGTAAACTCACAGTCTTCTAGAACAGTCGTCAATGAAAGAAACAAAATACTGAGCACCACCGATCGACTTCTCTTTGAATGGTCCACACACATCTGTGTGGATGAGATCAAGCAGTCCGGTTTTTGGGGTTGACGAAACTCCATTGAAAGAAACTCTCATCTGTTTCCCGGCCAAGCAGTGAGGACACATCTTCATCTCGTTCTCCTTTGTCCCGGTGATTAGGACATTCCTGGCCAAGTGAGACAATCCCCTTTCACTCATGTGGCCCAACCTCCTGTGCCACAAATCCTCTGTCTCCTTACAAATTGTAGCGTTCACATCTCCGGCCATCGCGTAGACCTCCATCACATACAGGCCGGAGCACTTTTTTCCTCTCGCTGCAACAAAAGACCCCCTGGTCAGCTTTCACTCACCTTCACAGAAGGTGTTGCAGTAATCTTCATCATCCAGCCGACCGGCTGAGATGACATTCAATCGAATATCAGGAACATGGTGCACATCCTTCAGCAGCAGCTTCGTCCCATTATTTGTGATCAGAATGATATCTCCTCTTCCTACAACCGGAGATCTTCCTTTATTACCCATTCTAATTACTCCAAAATCTCCTGGAGTATAGGATGTAAACAATCTCTTTCTGGACGTGACATGTAGGGTAGCGCCAGAATTAATTACCCAGCCAGATTCCATGTCTGTCAAGTTTGCCACTTCTCATTGACATGTCAGCAGGAGATCCCCACTTGTGACTACTGAGACGGAGGACCTTTCCTCCCCGCGTCCTTTGTCACCTTTCTCCTTCTCTACATTTTTCCCGCTTCCATTTGAAACAATGTTTCTTAATGTGGCCCTTTTTGCCACAGTGATGGCACTCCAGGTTTTGGTATCTGGACCGTGATTTGCTGCGACCTTTTTCTCCTGGTTTCTGATGGCGACCTCTAATTCTTCCTCTGGATTCGGTCACAAGTACCTCAGAATGAGAGGATGATGAGGTTTCTTGTGACCGTTTTGACTCGTTCATGAGCAGAGAGGCAATAATCTCGTCCAACCTTAAAGTATCATTGCTGAACAGTAAGGTTGTGACGATATGATCATAGGTAGCCGGCAGAGAGGCTAGTAAAACCAACGCCTTGTCCTCCTCCTTAATTTCCCATCAAGAGCAGACATCTGCGTCAATATCCGGTTAAATTCGTCCAAGTATTTCTCAAAACTCATTCCTTCTGATAACCGTAAGTCATAAAACTGCTTCTTTACGTACAGTTTGGTTGTCAGAGATTTGGACTTGTACCGGCTCTCCAACTTCTCCCAGACCTCCGCCAGATCAGTTAGGTCAAGAACTTGGAGAGTGTTGTCTGCCAGGCACAGCTTGATGGTACAGTTTGCAAGATCTCTCTTGTCTTACCATTCATCATCGGTCAGATTTTCAGGCTTTTCATCCTTCTTCTTCAACGCCTTCACTATTCCTTCTCTCGTTAGAATGTTCTTCACTCTCTCTTACCAGAGAATGAAGTTGCCCTACCCGTTGAGCTGCTCAATACTGAACGGCAGATTCTTTGACGACGAGGATGCCATTAAAAAACAGAGTATGGAACATGTCTCTGATACCACTTGTTGGGAAATATGGCAACTGATTTTCCGACTCTAATAACACAGTAAGGTATATGAATGAAGAAAAACAATGAACACCAGAATTTTACGTGGAAAACCCTTTCAATTAAGGGAAAAACCACGGGACAATCCGTCCACTAAATGTATTTCACTATGTGAGAAATTTGGGAACAGTTTTGCCATTACACAATAGAGAGTAAATAAAAATTGAAGAACAGAGTAACAGTAACACACACACACGGTTGCTTACAGTTTCTCCTCCCTTCACCGTTTTTCTCTCGCTCTCTTTAGCACTGAGTCTCTTATCTGAGAAAAAATCTCACACACACCTCTCGCATACATATATACAGCAAGTTACAATACTTGCTTTTGAAACCGCACACCGCGAGATCTAGGGCAATCTCCCCTCCAGAAAAGGATAGGATCAATCCTTTCCAATAATATGAATATTCCATGTCAAAAACGGCTCCTACAAAACCGTCTGAGATCACGTAACTCCAGAAAATCTGCTGAGTTGGCGTTGTACTGGATTTCCCAGCGGGCGGCCAACCGTTGGCCGTCTGCATTCTTCACGAGACCGGTCAACACCCTTGTTAACCGTCTGAAATTTTCCGTTCTGGAATCTCTCAGTGAATCCGATTTACTTATCCGCCAAACTGGTCAACATTGTCGGTCAATCTGGTCAACTATGTTGACCGAAATTTTTTTCCTGAAGGAAACGGCACATTCGTGTTCCGTCCAAGTTCTTCGATCACAAGAACTTCTTCACGGGAATGATCCCCAACATTATAAACATGAGAAATCCTGAATACTGAGAACCAAAGGTCAGACAAGGGAAGGGGAAGGAGAATAGAAGGAAAGAGACTGAAAGAGAATAAAGATCAGAGAAAGGGGTAGAGAGCAGAAAGAGAGAAGACTAAGAGAGAGAGAGGAATGAAAGCACAATCACTCAAATTCATTTAATTCATCAATACTGAATTAAACAATAGAGTTAGGGTCCTTATATGGGGAACCTTATTCCTAAGATAGTTTAAAAATAAAATTAAATTTAAGAACTTTTAGTTTGAAAATAGCATAAACGGGAAATAAAATATCTCCTAAGTGGAATGAAAATCAAATCTAGTGTAGAAATAAAATCAATACTACTTTATAAATCAAATCAAATGTCTAAATTAAATCAAATCAAATCTCTGTATCTATTTAGAAATAAAATCAAATCAAATATCCGTGTACATGAAAGCCGCATTAATTCTTCCCCGTTGGCTGGGACTCGAACCCATCGAGTAAACTTTTGTAGTCAATTTCCCAACCACAAGCTGAGTGGCTGTGCAATTTTTCGTTGACGGTGATAGACACATGTGAGTGGGAGGTGAAATTTGACTGAGCGATCAATGTCTTCAGAAGGAACTAGACTTGGGCCCGAAGAGGTGCAATCCTGTTGACTCTGATAGAAATCCAAAAGATCTAGGTCTAACTATTGGAGTGCCTCTCAAAAGATCCATACATTCTTGGATTTTGGTCAATCAATCCAACAGATAAGGAAGTGTTGAACCATTTCATCCATAGTAAACATAATTTACTCATCTAAAATAGCATCAATTTAATCATTGTGTGCCAGTAGGGGGAAGAGTTGTGAAGGATTGGATGGCCATTCAATATGTAGCACATTTGCCCCATATTTGGTTGGAGGAATAAGATGTGAATAGAATTTTTATTCCCAAGGAATAAATATTCCTCCATTTGGTTACAAATTTAACTGGGAACT
>JAODPA010028309.1:0-12618 GCA_025585075.1 Nepenthes mirabilis
ACAATGAACATATATATATTTGCATTAAAAATATATCAAAAGAATTAATACAGTAAATTTTAATAATATGCCATGAAATTCAATGACAATTACATAATCAACTTACAGAGAATTTTTAGATTTTTCTTATCATGCTCTTACTTAATTCATATCATCAAATCATACACAAATCTGATTTTTCTTAGGGACTATGGCCAATAGATCTTATTGACTAACAAAGTGAATAATCAAAATCTGAATTCTGTATACTCTTAAATAACCAAATGCCATACGCTACTATTTAATATCCGTAGGTGCGTCTTCATACATATAACCTTATAGATGGGGTTGAACGCCGCTTCTTACTCGTGAATGATAGGTTTAGATATCGATTTACCACTATAATATACTAAGGCATATCATAATATACTACTCGCTAAAATTTAACATTAGTCTAATGTAATTCTTAGAAAAACTCTATATTTTTTATACTTTTTAATTTTCTCATTCTTAGAAAAAATGATTATATTTTTTGACATAATTGAAGAGTTTTCTTTCTTACTTCTATAATTTATACTTTTGTAAAAACTTAATCATATTAAATTTAAAAGCATGGGATGCTAAATTTGTCACTAAATATAGAAAATTTCAATAAAATACATAATTCAACAAGTGTAGAAATTTTTACTAAATCTCAAACCATGCAAGTTAAATTGTGTGTATTTTTCATCTCATATAAGATATATATTTGATAGTTTAAAATATGCAGAGCCTCATATATGAAATTAAGACTTATAAAAGTCATTTAGTTATAAATTTAGCAAGAAATGTATAGAAAATTCAGAATCAGCATGTAGAAAATTCTAAATCAACATATTCGGCAAATATATAGAGGAATTACATGAAATTTCAAAACATTTAGAACCTGTGATTAACATTTTCTAAACATGCAAAATGATTGCCCATGAAATTAAACAAGCAGGAGCAATAAACCAAAACTTCAAGTCATGCATGAAGTTAAAATGTAGAATTCAAAACTTATATATATTATACATGAAATTAGGCATGTGTCCCTATGAAATTTTACTATAAAATGATAGAAATTTAACATGCATGCCAAACATAAATATTATATTTTGAATTCATGTCATCTATGAGTATTTGAATAAGTAAATACTCAGACAATTACAAAAAATAAGCAACATTGGAAGGAAAAATTTATAGTGTGTTAGCCTTTACTTAATTTTTACCAAAAACTAATTTAAATCAACTTAATTTTGAATTTCTCTGCTTTCTCTCTCTTCTGCTAATCCATTTTATCTCTCTTCTCTCAAATTACTATAGTTACATCCCGAGTTTTTGATTATTGTACGGATTAGGGAGCCTTCCAATTTTTCGCTGTGGGTCGATCTGGATCGGATCCGATCTTCTACACTGATAATCTAGAACCCAAGACGCAACATTTGCCTGCCTGTGGGAATGCAATGAAAAGTTCAAGTTCCTACCTAGCATCCACTTTTTCACAAAAGCGATGGTCAAAACTAAAGCGCAGGCTAGCGCGCCTCCGAGAGACGTCGCCGTTCACGGTGACGACCCCTCAATGGATAACTGTGCCGGTGGGCACCCAGAGCCAGACGTATACAAGCTGGTTGCGAACGTCGACGACATGAAGCAATTGCTCCAGGCGCTATGCGCCCAAACAAGGATGCGTTGGATTGGAGCTCCGTCTCCGGGGCCCCAGGCGTCGACCTCCAGGTGGGGAAGGCACAATGTAGGAGCTCCAAGGGCAAAGCCCGACGGGCTTGACGATGCAGAGGCCTAGGAAGTCTCAAGAAGAAGGGCCCAAGAATGGCAGGAAGCCTCCCGAGCAGTGAGGAACTGGAGAAAAGCCTAGAGTGGCTAACCCCCCAACTCCCACGACAATAGGAGGCCTCCCACCAGGCGAGAGGGATCATGCAGCCTGCAACCACCCCCGTGTGGGCGGCCACCGCACCCAACGCGACCAGCAAGACAGCTTAGAGCTCAGGAATTTCATCAACATGAAGAGGAGCTAATCCATTCCGCGAATAGAGGAGAAGATAGAGAAAATATGAAACCGCTTGTTCAAAGAGGAGCTTGGGCAATCGACACTTGACCTCTGGGGGTCACCATTTGTTATGGACATCTGGACCTAGTACCTCTCCCTTAAGTTCAAAATGTCTACACTGGACGGGTACGACAGAAGTGCAAAACTGACGGGCCACCTCAACTACTTCTGTACCCACCTAGCCCTCCTGGGATTTAGCGAGACCACCTTATGCCAGTGCTTTTTCCTTATCCTCAAAGGGGATGCCCTACTCTAGTTCCATGCTCTCCAGCCCAACTCCATCCAAAACTTTGACAAACTCGCCGACAACTTCTTGAGTCAGTTTGCCTTCGACCGGAGGAAAGAGAAGCAACCCTGGCACTTGGTCCGCCTTCGCCAACCGACAAACGAGAGCTTGAGGCGATTCCTAGCCGGCTTCATAACCAAAGCTCGCCGGATCTCCCAGCTCTCCAATGAGATAAAGCTCAATGCTTTCCTCGCCACATTAGCGGCAGGAGACTTTTTCAAGCACCCGACGCACCAACACCCTTAGACCTTCTGGGAAGCTGAAACCATGTGCCTATATCTCAGCCGAGGAGGCCAACAAAACAAGGCATCCCGAATGTGTGGACTGACTTGCGAAAAGGCCCGTAGTTGGAAAGAAGAGGAACGGAGACAACAGCCGCCCTCTAGAGCGTAGCAAGCAACCTCAGCCCAAGCCATGTGTCAGGAGGGAGTACCAGCCAGTGACCCCAACTCCCTTGAACGATACCCATTCCAATATTCTGATGTAGAACAAAGATGAGAAGTTTTTGAAATGACTCAAAGTGCCAAAAAATCCAGAGGCGAGGGACCAAACGAAATATTGTCACTTTCACTAGTCTCTGGGGCATTCCACAGAAGATTGTCAGACCTTGCAGAAGGAGATTGAAGAGTTGGTCGGCCGCGGATGCATCGCACAGCTCTTGAAGTGCTCGAGGTAGGCCCCCAGGGCTTCCGAGGGCAAAGCAAGCGAACCGCCGAGGAACCGTACGGCCGCTGGCATGATCAGTATGATTTCAAGTAAACTGGCTAGGAGTAGTGGATTTGAACGACTGGAAGATGCTTCCAGTAGCAAGAAAGTGAGAGTAGAGTCTAGAAGTGATGTCATTAGCTTTAGTAGTGATGATATGATGTATGCAATCTCTCCTCATTCCGATTCTCTTGTTGTGTCGGCCATCGTTTCATATGGTACGCTTGATTACCAACTGAAATGAGTCTTTATTGATAATTAAAGTTTACGTAATTTGCTGTATCTCTATATTTTCTTAAAACTTGGGTTGAAAAGGAGCAAGATGAAGTCAGCTGAAGGCCTGTTGTACAACCTGGATAACGAAATCGTACCCATACAGGGGAGATCCAGTTGGAGGTCATAATAGGAACTTACCGATGTGTCGTCACGTGAGAGTTGACGTTCCTTATTGTCGACCCACTGTCTGTCTACAACGCCATCCTAAGCAAACCGTTCCTCATCGCCTTTTGGGTTATAGTGTCGATCCCGCACTAAAAATGAAGTTCCCAACTCCATACAGAGTGGGGGAGGCACTTGGCGACTCGGTGACGAGACGCACGTGTTACTTATCCCAAGTCTCTCCAATAACCCCAGATCAGCATGCCAGGGATTTAGATTTCCATGACAAAGTTACCCTGCAACAGGCCCAATTGGGTGAGACAACCAAGGCGGTCCCTCTAGTCCCAGCCGAACCGAAAAAGTGTGTTCACATTGGTGGTTCCCTAACCACAACAGTCTATGATCAACTTGTAAACTTCCTCAAAGAGAACTCTGATGTCTTTACATGGGCCCCTGCCGACATGCCTGGGATACCAGCCGGAGTAATGATCCACAAGTTAAACTTTGATCCCGATCATAAATTCATTAGGTAAAAACGTAGGAACCACTCGTCAAAAAGCTGATAGCTATCAGAGAGGAAGTAAAGAGGCTGCTAGACGTTAGATTCATTAGGAAAGTCTAGTACTCGGATTGGTTGTCAAATGTCGTGCTTGTGAAGAAGAGTAACGGCAAATGGCGAATGTGCGTCGATTTCATAGATGTGAATAAAGCCTGGCCGAATAACAGCTTTCTACTCCCACGAATCGATCAGCTGGTGGACTTAACGTCCGCCCATGAACTTCTGAGTTTCATGGATGCCTATTCAGATTACAACCAAATCTAGATAGATCCGAATAACGAAGAGTATAAGTCCTTCATGATCGACCAATGGACGTAGTGCTATAAGGTCATTCCCTTCGGTCTAAGGAACGCTAGAACAACCTATCAGCGACTGGTAAACAAAATATTTGAGACCCAAACCGGAAGGAACGTGGAGGTATTTGTAGACGACATGCTCGTTAAAAGCAAAATGACCATCGACCACGTTTGAGATCTGGAGAAAACCTTTGACGTGCTCCAAGCTCATAGGATGAAGTTTAACCCGGCTAAGTGCGCATTCGAAGTAACCTCCGGTAAGTTCCTGGGCTTCATAGTATCACAGCGCGGTATCGAAGCAAACCCTGAGAAAATAAGAGTCATCCTGGACATAAACCCCCCACAGACGGTGAAAGAGGTCGAGAAGCTCATCGGACGGCTCGCAGCCTTATTGAGGTTCCTGGCCAAATTTGTAGAAAAGTACCTACCATTCTTCAAAGCTCTCCGAGGGATGAAGACGTCTGAATTTTGGTGGACAGACGTGTGTGAGATAGTGTTCCGAGAGCTGAAGGGGTACCTTGTCAGTCCCCCCTCCCGAGTTCACCTTCGATGGGAGAGGACCTGTATCTCTACTTGGCCGTATCGGGTATAGCATTGAGCTCAGTGCTTGTTAGACAACATGAAATTGCTCAACAACCAGTGTACAACATGAGCAAGGTGCTGACGGACATGGAGTCTCGCCATCCGCAGGCGGAGAAAATAGTTTTGGCTCTCATTTACTCTGCCCAGAAGCTAACACCGTATTTCGAGGCACATCGAATTGTGGTGCTAACCGATCAACCCTTGAAGGCTATACTTTAGAAGCCTGAGATATCTGGACGACTAATCAAGTGGGCGATAGAGTTGAGCGAGTTTGATGTAGAGTTCTTGCCATGGCCGACCCTAAAAAGCCAGGCACTGGCGAACTTCATCGTCTAGATGACGACCCCAGCTCTGAATGCCCCGAACCACTCTGAATGCCATGATGAGTCAAACATTCCCATGTGGATCTTGAATGTCGACAAATCGTCTGCACTGGCAGGCAGCGGGGCCGGAGTTGTGCTAAGGACTCCCGACGGTTCAGAAATTAAGTATTCCCTGACGCTCGTCTTCCCAGCTACCAACAACATGGAAGAATATGAGGCCCTTCTTGCAGGGCTCCGACTAGCTAAGGAATGCTCTGTGAAGGCCTTGACCGTGCACAGCGATTCAGAGCTGGTGGTCAACCAGATCCAGGGAGCCTTCGAGGCCTCGAACCCGCAATTTGCTTAGTATCTAGAGAAGGCAAAGGACCAAATACACGCGTTCGAGAGCTTAAGGATCAGACACATCCCTAGATCAGAAAACTGAAAGGCCGACCAATTGGCGAGGGATGCCGCGGTGGGATCCCTGGAGTAGTATGCCAGGAGTATGCGAAAAACTCTTACCACCCTAAGCATCGACTATCCAGACCAAGAGGTTCTGTAGGTGACCAAGGGTAACAACTGGATGACCCTGTACTATAGGTACTTGGCGGATGGAACAATTCCAGCGAACCGTGAAGAGGCCAAGCACCTGAAGAAGACAATAGGCAGGTACACGGTCATAGATGGTCGGCTGTACCAACGAGGGAACTCAACCCCCAGCCTGAAATGCCCAACTCCGGAAGAAACAGAATATGCTTTGACCAAAATCCACCTAAGAATATGCAGCTCGCACATCAAAGGGAAGAACCTCGCACTCAAAATTATGCAACAAATGTTCTGGCCTACAATGAAACGGGACGCAATGGAGTTCATTAGAAAGTGTGAAAGCTGTCAGGTTCATGGGACCGCGACCCATAGGCCACACAAGGAGCTGCACAGCTTGCAATCCCCGTGGCCATTCGTACAATGGGGACTCGACATCCTTGGGCCAATGTCCTTGGCCTCTGGGCAGAGGAAGTTCCATATTATCGGAATCGACTACTTTACCAAATGGGTCGAGGCAACCCCTCTGACGTGGATAACCGAACTGAACACAACGAAATCATCCGCCAGTGCATCGTTTGCCGGTTTATAATTTTCAAAGTCATAATGACTGACAACGGAAACAATTCACCGGCAAGCGATTTACGAGATACTGTGAGAGTTTGAGCATCAAGCTAGTACACATGTCCGTAGAGTATCCTCAGGATAACGGACAGGTCGAAGTTACCAACCTGAAACTGCTGCACGGATTGAAGACTAAACTTGAAGATGCAGGAGGATCCTGGGCAGACGAGTTGCCATCTGTGCTCTAGTCGTACCGCATGACCCCGCGGGAACCTGCGAGGTAAACATCCTTCAGCCTCTACTACGGGGTCGAAGCGATTGTTCCTGTCAAAGTGGGACTCCCCAACTTGCGAGTCGAATGTTTCAACCCAGCAACCAACTCCCAAAGCCTCAGGGAGTGCTTGGATCTACTTCCAAAGATCCATGATGCAGCTCGCTTGAGGACGGCGGCCTACCAGCAGCGCGTCACGTGGTATTACAAGAAGCGGGTGAAAGTTCGTCCTCTTGAGGTTGGGGATCTAGACTTCCAGAGCATAGAGGTTGCAGGGAAGACCTCCAATAGGAACAAACTCTCCCTAGGTTGGGAGGGTCCCATTCCTTGTCTTAGCGATCATCCAAAATGGAGCATATAAGCTACCCACCGAGGACAACAAGCTAGTCCCTCGAACTTGAAACATTGCCCACCTCAAAAAGTTCTACGAATAAACCAGCCGCAAGGACAGGTAAGGTATGCATACACAATAAAAAATGCTTGTAAATGTATCTCATTTTTCATTAATGAAATTATTGCTTTGGTATATCTTATGTGACTGATCATATGAATACATGCATGCTTGTCATTTCAAAAATAAAAACGGCCCAAACTGCCCCTAAGTCGGGAGAACTTTCATTCACCCATAAACCAAAACCCTAGCCCCATTCTAGGTGGCTCAAAGTGGTCATACGCAAACTTTGCCTCAATGCCGAAGGGTCCTAAGCCGCCACGAACCTTGACTCCGTGCCGAGGGGCCCATGTGGCCGAAACAACAGGCTTGGGGCTCTGAAAGTCCCCAATACGTGGCCATCAAACCTTATGGGGCCTAAATGGTAGGCGTGCCACGACCTTCTCAGGAAAAGAGGGCACCCTTAGTTGACGACGGGCGTGGATTAGGACCAAGTGCACGGGAGTAACGACTCCTTGAGCGGGACCGAGCACCAAAATGGTATCGTGCACACGAAGGCCTAAGACCCAGAGTCCGGCTATGTACCCTAAAAATCTAGCTAGCCCTTGTGTGACAACGTCCGCCGCAACGGATCAAGCACCCCGCTACGGGCAAGATGCAACAACATACCTAGACAAAAGACGAGCACAGCGCAAGAAGGCTACGATTTCAAGCCTTTGCGACGATAGCTAAAGAGTTTAACCGTGATAAGACAGATTGTAAAAAAGTGAAACGAGAGCGGAGATGATTGGAAATCCGAAGTGGCAATAAGAAGAGTAAAAAGTTACATTTCATTGTTACATTTCTGGGAAGGACAAAGTCGTGACCAAGCAACAAAGGAAAAGTCGTACAAGGATTCCCTCTACCCTAGAGGCTTGAAGGGCCAGCTCCTCCGGAGAAGTCTTTTAGGCGGGGGCTTTCGAAAACTCCATCATTCCTGGGATCAGGGATCCCAATAGGAGTACCCAAATGAGCCACGGACATGATGCGGCGACACAAGCGAACGTCGTCCCAAAATCTAGTCTCCAATGCCTGCAACACTTCCTCCGGGGAAAATCGGACCCTAAGGTCCACCAGGGCACGGGCGCTCAAGTCCTCTGGTTCGATAATCTTCTCCCTTGCGGTGTGAAGCTCCTGCTTCAACACTGCAGTCTCCGTCTCAACGCGCTAGACAACCTCCTATTCGGCTTCCTCTCGGACCCGACAGAGGAGCTCGTCCAGATGGGAGGATACCGTCTGGAGGGAATGCATAGCTTCCGAAGCTTGCAGTGAAAAGACAGTAGAGAGTTAGAAATCATATATCTTCAGCGCAACCTTGAGTAAAGGGCGTAGTGCTTGACAAGATCATACCTGAGCAAAGGACGAGCCTATGCCGTGGGAAGCAGCTCTGGATGCTGGCGCGCTAGGGGGCTCAGCTGGTTCGGCTACCTTGTCCATGCTTGGGGGCTCCAACCACTCAAAGGACTCCCTGGATCCTGGATCCTCCAACGACAAAGGCACACTTACTTGCTCAAGCAGTGCCACCATTCAATCTGGATGTGCCCCATGCGACGACCTATCGGCAAAAGTGTCAGCGGCCTGCCCTAGTGCGCTGACATCCTCGAGAGCAGCAGGATCTTGAGGAGGCGGCCCAGGCGATACTCCAGCAGGTGAACCTGCAACTTCCGAAACCTCCACAGGCTCCGACTCTTGCCCAAGGCCATCCGTCTCGGGGGCTCTATAAACTCTGACGTTCGCTCCGCCCCATCAGCTTCGATGATTCCTGCGGACTCTAGAACGTCCATCTCCTCCTCAATAGCTAGGACGGACGTTTCCTGCTGCCCAAGACCCAAGGAAGGACTTAGCGAAGACTCCCCTTCGGAGGCAAGTTCAACCAAGAGAATCCCGTACTCTGCCAATATGGGAGCAAAAAACGGGGGACCCTCAGTGGCTTCCTATGGCAGCAACAGCGCAAACTCCTGCTCGGAAGAAGTGGCCCCGTTAAGCGTCGCCGTAGTGGCGGCCATCCTCAGCGACCTCCGTGTGGAAGTACCGCCGGCGACCCTCATTCTCTTCAATGCCGCCTCGTCCTCCCCATTAAAGGAAGACCAAGTGATAGCGACAAGCTGCTCTCCCCAGGAGTCTCCTATAAAGGTTCCCGAATGACCAGAGCACCGGCTTTCCTCTTCTCTGCTACGGCGGCCTGATCGGTGCGAACAGGTCACCACTTGGCGGCGGCGAAGGCATTAGAGGATAAGTAGAAGCCCTACTTCGAAAAAGTCACCATATTCACCCGAATGTAGTCGAGCAGCTCCTTATCTTTATCCAGCTCCTCTGTGCTTATGTAACAAGATTTCATTAAATGCTTTGTTAATGAAATTCCTTTACATAAGAGGGCAGCCAACGGCTGTCGAGTACAATTATTCATCCCCCTCAGACCCTAAGGGACCAAAGGTATCAAACTCCCTCAGCTCTGAGGGCATTTGGGAGCCAAAGTTTTGAGAGTACAGAAGGCCGACGTGAAAACTAGGCACCGTCAGCGAAGCTATCCTCCTGCTAAGCTGAATACCTTCTTGAAATCTGCCTTCTAGCAGGGGAGCTTGCTCCTCCGGACTGATCCTCAACCTTATCTCCGCCTCTCGCCGAGCCTGGTCAGCTCACGACTCCCAGAGTCGCGCTCGGTGTGACTCGAGCTCCTCCTGTAGGGTGACGATCAGATTTTGGGCCCCCAAGTTTGCGTCTGCCAGTCACGACACCCTTGCCTCAAACTCCGACCACGCTCTCTGAAAGGCTTTTCATCTCAGAGCCTATAAACATCCTTTCCTCAAGCAGGGAAGAGGGGAGAGGAATACGCAAACTCACTACTGTTGTAAACTTGCACTCCTAGTCAAGACCCAATTTCCAGGAGAGCAATCCAGAACCATGATTCCTCAAGCCTTGATCAAGCATCTTAGTGAGCCACATCATACAATGTACTCTTGGGAGCCAAGCCTCCTTGCATTCGCTCATACCTAGCATTAAGCATTCACTCATCCTCCGTCGCATTCTACTGTCACTCCTAGTCTCTTTCTGTTTATTGAGGAAGATCATTAACTTCAGTGTTAGAGTATTTTCGGTGGGAGAATAACCCGCAGACCTTTAACCTCTAACCTCTTATTTATAGTTTATATTGTGTAGGTTTTAGGTTATCAATGTCGGAGACCGAATCCGATCCAGATCAACCTGCAGCGGAAGATTGAAATGCCCGATATCCATATAACAATCGAAAACTCGGAATGCAATAACTCTGAAAAATGATAAAAAATGAGTCAGAAGTCATTTATATATAGAGGCACTCAAGCGCTCAGGTGCCACTTAGGCATTCATCAAATGCTAGGCTACTGAACTACTGCACTCGAGCGTGACACAGGCGTGTCTCGAGCGCATAATTATTGCCAACAACAACTTGAGCACCGATTAAGCGACCCTCAGGCGCCGACTCCATGGGTCTTGACGCTCAGATGTGGGTCAGCTTCCATTTGACATTAAATCATCCAATCTAATTTTGACTCTTTAACTCAAATTTTTTACGTCCTTTGTTTTCAATTTAAATTATATTAGCTTAATTAATTATGATTACTACAAATTAAATACTCGTGCCTTACACTCGTACCCGGGTACAAATCGGTTAGATAAAAAAGATGAAATTGTTCAATAACAAAACTCAGTAATTCATGAAGATGTCAAGAAATTAGCCAATACTAGATTTATCAAAGAAGTAAGCTGTCAGGATTTGTTATCTAATGTAGTTCTTGTGTAAAAGAATAATGAGAAGTGGAAGACGTATATCAACTTCACAAATATGAACAAAAAATATATGAAAGATAACTTTACACTTCCTATATCAATCAACTAGTGGACTCAATATCAAGGCACCAACTACTAAATTTTATATATCCTTACTCCGAATATAATAAGATCTGAATGGGTTCAAAAGATAAGGAAATAACCTCATTTATGACTAACTAGAGAACCTACTGTTATAAATTAATGTTGTTCATCTTAAAGAATGCTGGACCTACATATCAAAGGCTGATGAATAAAATATTTGAGCAATAAATCAAAAGAAATATGAAACTATACATTGATGACATGTTAGTCTTATTCAAAATCATACTTATTAATGACGATATTAACGATATGATTGAAATATTTAAGGTACTCAAAACATGTCTAATGAAATTGAACCTGACCAAATGCATTTTTGAAGTAACTTCCAATAAACTCCTAGGATTCATTATCTCACAACATAGAGGCAAATTTGAAAAAACTTAAGGCCATAATAGATATGAAACTACCCATGATTATTAAAGAAATTCAGAGATTAACTAGATAACTCGACACACTATCCTAATTTCTAGTATGGTCAACCAAGAAATATTAACTATTCTATAAAGCATTAAGAGGAGCAAAAATAAATAATTTTTAATGGACAGATAAATGCTTGTAAGCCTTTTAAGAGCTGAAAGAAGAATATCCGATACATTTGTCTTTACGTACTTGCCCTAAAGAAGACAAAGAATTATATATCTACCTAGTCATCTTAAAAACAACCTTAAGTGCTATTTTGGTCAAGGAAGAAATAGGGATTCAACAACTATATATTATATCAGCAATATCTTAACAGACACGAAAACTCAATATGCATGATGAAAATACTACTTTAGCCTTAGTATTCAATATAAGAAAGCTTCGATTGTATTTTTAAGTCCATAAAATTATGGTTTTGAGAGATTAATCGCTAAAAATGATATTGTAAAAATCAAAAGTATTCAAATGTTTGATCAAGTAGCCGATTGAGTAGGGTACGTTTGACATAGAGTTTCGAGCACAACCATTCATAATGGGTCAAGCTCTCAAAAACTTTATTATTGAAACAATAATCACCATCTTGGGATAAACAGGAAAGTATAGAGGGCTACTCCAGAAGAATCATTACCCATATAGTCGCTACACGTTGACGAAGTATCTTCGCAATTAAACAACAAAGCAGAAATAGTGTTAAGAACACTTGAAGGATTCGAGATAAAATACTTAATAACCTTCAGGTTTTCAACCATAAATAATGTGATAGAATATAAAACTCTACTAATTAGCTTAAAGTTGGCATCTCCTCTGAAGGATTACTAGAAGAAGAAACAATGGCTGAAGTTGGCGGACAACCAAATCTTTTGGCTTCCATCTCAGCCATCTCATCCCAAATGTCATCAACAATTTTTGAAGAGCTCATCATTGTTCGAACGAGGAGTTTGTGAAGCTATTGTCTGGACATTGGACCAATCAGAGATTGTCCTAAAAGAACATTTGAAAATGTCATTCTTCTTTCTTTCAAAAGGATGATGAAACAAATCAGTAACAACTTCTTTCCTAAAGAAACATACCAACTAGCTGTATCAATAGTAGTTTGCTTTTATTTTCGCATTTTTAATTTTCTGAGAAAGATTATTGACTTGAATATCGGAGGATATAGTGAAAAATAAGTCCCGCCAATCCTTAGACCTCTCATTTTTGAGTTGTAGTGTGCAAAATTCAAATTAAGAAGTACGAAGATTGAACCCGTTTCAATTTAACTCGAAGGCCTAGTAACATCCAAATCTATCAGCAACCGGATCCAGGATG
>JAODPA010028320.1:0-12617 GCA_025585075.1 Nepenthes mirabilis
TATAAATTACATAAATTTAAATTAATAATATCTATATTATAATAGAACAACCTTACAATTATACCAAGAAAAAATCCACATAAAAATAAGTCAGCCAACCACGAAATCAAGTCATCGGGCATATGTTCCCATTTAAGTTGTCTATGATCATGTTGAAGTGAGTGCTGCAGCAAAGCAACCATGACCACTGATGGTTCTTTGTATAGCAGATGGATTAAAAGCGCAGACAGAAACTAAACTATTAAGATCAATGCATATTCTATTTAATTTAAACATCAATGCAGAGTTACCCAAAAATTTATACATATTCAAAAGCTATAACGCATGGGCAAGCAAACATTCATGTACAATGCACAAGCAACCACGAATCATCACTCTAAATTCATAAAAACCCTTGGAATATCAGCACAACTTTCAAAGAGACCGACTTTGAGGAGAATATGTAGCCATGAAGGGTTGATTTTATGTGGGTTGATCCACCATATTGCTCATGCATGAATAAGGGGGCAATTTGATACATCAAACTGACGCTGTATGCAAGATTAAGTGAAGGCCGAACCACTTTTAGATCTATTGTACATGACATATAAGCAAAATATCATTCTCACTGTTCAAAACTGTGAATACTATGTCATATGGCAATAAAATAGGATGGGCAAAAGCATTTAATAAAAACATAACCTGAGCATGAAAGTAGTACGGTTGGCACATAGTCTCTATATATTTGTACTTCAATACGGATTTGAGTCTCGCTCACCTCTCCTTAACTGATTATAAACTAAAAAACAAATCTTATTTTGGAGTTTATCAATAAGAAAAGGAAAAATGCAGTATATATATTGAGGAACCGGGGCAGCGAACAGCAGTTCAATAGAACAAGTGTTTCTTTAAGAATTATGACAATAGTATCATGATGGAACTTTGCAGTTTTATATTTCACTAAACAGACTACAAAAAAAAAAACCAGCTTGATTTAAAAAAAGGGGCCTAAGGAGAGTATATAATCTTACAGTGACTAAATCAGCAGCACACCTGTATGAGGATCTTATGCCAAATGGTGATGTTAGATGAGCACCATGACATAATGAGACGTTTTATAAATTCATCCACGTTAGTGAGCCTACATAAGACTAGAGTGATAAATAAAATGTCACGTTATCTGATGATTTCCAAAGCATGTATATTTTGGCATCCTTAAAACATTTCTCGCTGCCTAATTATGGGAAGTCAAACTGATCGGTGAACTACGAATTGCAGGCTTCACCGTTAACCATATTTACCATATTGAAGCCCACAGCTTTTTGTAACCCCTAAGACAAGTTAGTTTGCTGCTTTATCCTTCACCATCACAAAACCAAAATTAATTCTGCGAGTCTCAAGCAGTGGAATGCTTCTAAACTCCTACCTTTAACTTACAATGAAAACTCGAACCTTCTGGAATCACCAATGGTGGATCTTGACATGAACAATTATCTACCGTAAATAGCTCCCAATCTTCGATTCCACACTTACCCAGTGCAGAAGCCAATCTCGGGTCTTCCCTCTCATTTGGGCACTGCCCATCCGGGCTAACCAAGACTGCACCTGTATAAGATTGTCCTGCAACTCGAGCAGCTCCATGATAATGAAACAGTCCCCAGCTAAGATCATCTGCAACGTCCACGATTGTCCAATACTCATTTGAGACAACCCCATTATCCAAAACACTAAAATAAAATGTTCCGGGAATCGTGCCTCTCTTCACTCGGTATCTTCGTCTCCGCCACACAACCTGCCCATTCAAAGTTCTAACTTGGAAAACCGGCTCATACCAAAATGATCCTCTGGCCTTCCCCCTGTAGAACAGCTGGTACTGGCAAGGAAATTGATCGTATGCAGGATTTTGCCCGGCCACGACGCGCCAACTCCAATCCAAATTCCCCAACCAACCAACAAAAAGATCTTCTGCAGCTTCATGGCACAACTCAAACCCTTGAAACTTCACCATCGGAGGCACACAAGGTGTCTCAGGGATCTTTGCATCCAACTGCAAGCAATTGTTCTTTTGCAGTACGCAAAGGGAGAAGGCTTCTAAGTATGGACTTTCATATGAAGCAATACAGCGGTAGTTACACACTTGGTCGACAGGGCTGCAGTTGTTCAAGCATTGAAGAGCTTTCCTACAGTTGGGATCGAATAGGCAATTGAGAATCTGAGGACCACAGTTTCTTACCATGCAGCTCAGTGTGGAGAAACCTTTTGATCTTAAGTTCTTAAGGATTGGAACTGGCCTTATATAAGCATTGATGACAACCAACAAACAGAACCTTATGTCATCGGAGTTATGCCGGTCCCATGCTTCAGTTATCGTTCGGATGACCTCCACCTTTCCACTTTCTTTTCCAGATTGGAAGATTTCTGCAATTTTGCTAGACACGTTTCCTCTCATTTCATTGTTTATCAAAGATCCGCCTAGCTTATTCATTAAAGCAGCCGACGATTCAAAGCAAATAACGTTGGGGATGCTGCTAATGTGGTCCTGAATAAAGTCTACAGATTCTTGACTTGTAACTGAAACAAGAACCAATATATCTGCATGTTGCAGCTCCCTTTGCAGATTTTCCGCCATTTCATCGTTTAACTGACAGAAATTATCAGTGAACACAAGCATGTCATATCTTTCATCTGCCCATTTCAGTCGTTTTGCCTGCTAATGGAGAAACAGTGGGGAAATCCATGCAATTACACTTGTAAGTAAATTTTTCCGGTAGACAGGGAAAAGAAAAGCAAAAGAGTTCACAAATCTGAAGGAAAACATTATCATCATTGAGAATAATTAGGCCTGTTGAAATCAGTGATGACAATAACATCAGCTTACATATGCTTCTCATTTTAGTGAGAAATAGTGGAGTTGAAAGGATAAAGGAGGGAAAACATAATAAATTTTACAAATGCAGTACCTGATTTTGCTAATACAGAAGGTGGTGACAATTACACCCCAATGCACTAAACCAAACAAGAGCTCAGGGTTTTATTTCCTGAATGCATTTAACAAAAATCACAAGGAGGCAAGCTCTAGATGTTTAAGGAAATCAGGCATTTACAACCATGCACACATACCCTTTTGCCCAATGCTTTGCATACAATCTCCTTCAAAGGCTATGTCACTCCATTACCCAAATCAAACAACTTGCTTGAACAAACCACTATTACAAAAAATGAGCCCTCCTGATACTGGTTACCAAAACCTTTGTTACCAAGTTCCCTCTCCGTTTATACACTTACCTAGTTCTGAATGTCATGTAAACATTGTGATGCTTCTTCTTGAATGTCCCAAGGCAAAACCGGATTCTGGTTACAGATAAAATTGTGGATAGTTAGTTCAGTCTTTCATTCCACTCTTGACCTTGTCCTTACTGCTAAAGAACTTAAAATTCTCTAACGTCGAATCAATATATTTGTAGAATTTCATAGCCTTACGGGGTTGCTGTCCTACACAAAAAAAATAAATTACCTAAAAATTGCTAAAATCTTTCCACTCTGATCAGAGGACTCATTCAGATTCTCAGTAACCCATTGAAACTCCACTATTACTTTTCCAAATCAGCTAATCAATGAAATTGGTGTCCGGTAAAACGATTGGCACTAGCTAACACATGTACGATTGGCACTAACTAACACATGTCAGTCAATTCTTTCCTAACCATTTTGAGAATCATTAACAATCTGATCTTCACAATAAGCAAGTTACTTCCATTTCACAATCAAAAGAACTACCAGACTTCAGGACTGAAAACCAAATAAGAAAGACCATTTCAATGCCTTGATATATCTAACAGAGAGGAAATTAATAAAACCCCCACAATTACAAAGCACTCATGCTCAGAGACTTGTTACCATCGCTCTCAACCCCCAAAATAGTGAAGCACTAATGCACAGTGATCTTAGCTGATTAATTAACTGCAAGAATATCCACAGAAACAGAAAGGAGAAGCATATGACAAATGACAGATTTGAGACTGATAAGTGCTCATTTTCAAGAAACTAAATTTGTTGTGAAAGAAGCATAGGCGATCATTTATTCTTGTGAAAAAAGCTGCCAGGTCATCCAACACATTGTTAAGACATTCCAGCCTCTTTAATTTGTTGTACTAACTAAATTCATGTGAAGAGTGCTAACAAATGCATAGCTTTATAGGGTCTTTTTTTTATTAGGTTTTGAATCACTCCCTTATAAATTCCCCACCCAATGAACAAGTCATCTGGAGGGTTGCGTAAGACTCGCTCAAACAATATTGTTCACTAACGGTCACGCGAAATTTGCTTGAGTGAAACTATTCACAGGAGGTTCCGCGAAAAGGCCGCAAGTTGGTGGCTTAAGCGCCTGTGCCAAAAGGAATTCTAGTAGCTATCCATAAGAGGATTGCGAGCTGGCCACTTAAGTACTAGGACTGGAAAGATTTTCTAGTGGTGACTGTGAGCTAACTGCTCAAGCAGCCTCGCAAGATATAAAATTGTCCTATCTGATTTTTAGGACATCCGAAAACAGTACTGCACGAAGAGATAAAAGAGAGAAGATAAAGCAGTTCAGCATTCGATTGTGGTTCAATTCGAGTTCTATATTTCGCCAAGGTTGGCTATGTTGCTCTAGTCTTGTTTCCTATGACGTATTACTGTTTGGTTACTCGCTTTTTTCAGCGTATCTTCTCTTGTAGAGATTGTTAGGTGTGTTTGAGTTATATTCAATTGATCATTCACTCGAGTTGGAGTGGAATGATTTCATTATAGTGAATTTTTTTGGATATTATCTTGTGATTTTTTATTTGGCTGAGAAGAGTTTTTCACGTTAGATATTATTGTGCAACTTGTATGCTTTGTTACATGATTTTGTTTCTTGTATGCTCACGGTGTTTGGTAGCTGACAATTGATAGGAAATTCGGGGGTTTATTTTCGCTATACTAATTTTGTGCGCATTTTTGTTCCCAAGGAATCCCAACATTCTTTTACATTTCACTTCTTGCATGCCTCTATGTTCATTGATAATACACCATCACTCATTGCCACTTACCATTTTCCATGTTTTTCCAAAGTGTCACAATAATGTTAAGCTTCTGAATGCTAATATCTGAAGCAGCAATATCCACCATAGCGAATTGAAAATGCCCAACATCCAACCAGGCAGAAGCCTGATCCTACACCAACTTACTTCAGAGTCCATTTTTCCTCTGCGCATCCACTATTTTCCAGAAACATAGCCCAGAAGTTAGTCTCAATACAAATTGGGTCTCAAGACAATAATACTAAAGAATTAGCTATGTATTTTGGCTTTATACTTTTAACCATAAGAGGGTAAATTTTGGCAAAACTGTTCGCTGATTCATCATAAGGAAGTAGCCACTATGCATTGTAATGTACGGGTAAGGGCCGCTCTTTTACTCTGTAAACCAGTACGTACTTTAGCTAGCAAAATTCTAGTCCAAAAGGATTCTAAATTAAAGCTAATGCAGAATCCACACCCACGAAATAACAATTGATGTTTAACTTCTATATTGACACGGACAATGTTACGGGCCTAGCCGCTGGAGACCCGACCCGAATCTCGACTCAGTCTGCGAGCCAGGGTGGAACTCACACGGCAGTGCGCCGCAACAGTTGACCCACCCGGACACCAGGAAAATATTGTGATTTTATTTGATTTTCTTATTTTTACTGTGTTAATTTGCTTACGCACGTGGGACCCCCTCTTATACCAAATTCTGTTATGGCGTATTCCGTTTGTTATTAGGTGGATGACCGGAAAGGAGAGATATAGAAAATTATTTCCTCAAATCTCTTTCTCTCTCTCAAACTTCTTCTCCCTCGATTTCTCTGTGCCTCCTCTGCCCTTTTGTCAGATCTCCCCTCCCCTTTCTGTTGATTGTCTAGGAATCGACCGTTGCAGCTAGCGCAACCGGTGGCTTGCATCAAGGTGCTCTCATTGAGACGGTATGGCAGAAGGCATCACGACTCGATCGAATGCACACGAGGAAACCCTTGCGGGCATGGTGAGAGAAGTAAAGGATGTTGTGGCTGTCGTTCAACAATACTCCGAGGACATCGCAACACATAAAGCTGATACAGAGCACATCAAACACTCTATTGCAGAGATTAATCACACTCTGGCTCGGATGTAGCGTTTCACCATCGCTTTGGCGCTTCCACCATTACTTCCGACACCGACGGTGAGTTCTTCTACATTCTTAGTGCCGCCTATGTCGTTTCCTCAAACCCTGCCTGCCTTGTTGTCATCCCCTGCCGAACACCCTACCGAGCTCCAGCCACGATTGCCAAAGCTCGAGATTCCCGTTTTCTTCGGGGATAACGTGACGGGATGGTTGTTCTAAATCGACCGATTTTTTCTCTACCATCGCACTCCTCCCGAGCAAAAGCTCGCTATCGCCGCTTTCTATATGTCGGGAGCTGCGTTAAAATGGTTCCAATGGATGCATGCAACCCGGCAACTAACAACCTAGGAGTTCTTCGTTCGTGATTTGGAGCTCCGCTTGGGCCTTCATCCTTTGTGAACTATGAAGCGGTGCTGTACAAGCTCAGGCAGACCACCACTGTGGCGGTCTACATGGTTGAGTTTGAATCGCTCTCCACGCGAACTCCCGGGGTCACTGCCAACAATCTCTTGAATTGCTTCATCTCTAGGTTACGAGATGATATTTGGCGTGAACTCCTCCTGCTGAAACCCCTGTCGTTGCATGAAGCTATTGGAGTGGCAAAATTAGTGGAAGAAAAGTTAGATTCCACCCGCAACCCTTCACCTCGTCCCCCACCTGTGGCAAAATCCCTCAACGGGCCTGGGCCATCGGGAGCAAAAGCTCCACTCTCCTTGAATCCTTCCCCAAAATTCCCAACTAAGAAGCTCACATCCGCCGAAATCGCTGCCAGAAGAGAATGTGACTTATGCTTCAATTGTGATGAGCGGTTTGTCCCTGGACACCGCTGTAAACCACCTCAATTTCTGTGTATGTTGGTTGAGGATGAAGATATGGAACAATCGGAGATGGTTATGATTGAGGAGGAGAACGTGCGATCGCCACTGTCAGAAGAGTTATCTCTAGGACCAGATAATGCTCCAACCATCTCCTTCCATGCCTTAGAAGGTCATCAGGCTCCTACGACCCTGCGCTTGACAGGAACCATTGCAGGCCATTCTGTGACAGTTCTGGTGGACAGCGGTTCTACCCACAATTTCCTACAGTCGCGGCTAGCTAGGTATCTGGAATTTCCCATCGAGCCTTCACACTATCTTAATGTCACAGTCGGGAACGTGGCCTCATTGCAATGCGAAGGCGTGTGTACTAATGTTCCACTAACTTTAGGGTCCTCTAAATTCTCAGTGGACCTTTATTTGCTTCCGATCCATGGGGCAGACTTGGTCCTGGGTGTCCAATGGTTAGCCGCTTTGGGACCAATATTATTTGACTATAAGGCTATGTGGATGCGTTTCAAACACGCCGGCACAGAACTGACCCTCTATGGAGTGTCCAGCGCTGCTATCTCCACGATAACCATGAGTCAGCTACAGCGCAGCGACTTAACCAATGCCATTGCCTCCTACTTCCACCTAACGGTTACTCCACTCACTGATCATGGCCCAGTTTCAGAACCTACAGAGTGGCAATCGTGTTCCCAGTTTCTCAAAGCGGACGAACCCCAGAAATCAGTTGCTCTGCACGCCATCCTACAGGAATTTCAGGATGTCTTTACTATGCCTTAGGGGCTGCCTCCCCGACGCCACACCGATCACAAAATTCCTTTACAATCTAACGCGACGCTGGTTAATGTTAAGCCATACCGGTACCCACATTTTCAAAAAGGCATCATGGGGAACCTTATCAAGGAAATGGTGGCTGAAGGCACTATCTGTAACGTCCCTGGCGCATCCGCATGTAGATATTGTCCGCTTTGGCCCGAGAGAACTTCGCGGCGTCTCCAAGCCTACAGGCCGCAGCGTGGGAGAGTTTCACGGCATCTCCAAGCCTACAGGCCTCACGGTTTTGTTTCTGGTAGACGGCCTAAGCCGCCCCCAAAACGCGTCTCCCAGAGTGGCACAGCGTGGCGAGATATTGTCCTCTTTGGCCTGGGGAACTTCACGGCGTCCCAAGCCAAACACAGGCCTCAAGGTTTTCTCCTGGCGAACCTCCCACAGGCTCCCAGGACACGTCTACAAGAGGAGAGGTGTCCATGCCCTTATAAGGACACTTCGTTCCCCTCCCCCAATCCAATGTGGGACCTTACAGTACTGTAAATCCAATGTGGGACCTTACAGTACTGTAAGGTCCCACATTGGATTGGGGGAGGGGAACGAAGTGTCCTTATAAGGGCATGAACACCTCCCCCCTTGTAGACGCGTTTTGGGGGCGGTGTACTCCGTCTACCAGGAACAAAACCGTGAGGCCTGTAAGCTTGGAGATGCCGTGAAACTCTCCCAGGCTGCGGCCTGTAGGCCTGGAAGCGCCGCGAAGTTCTCCCGGGCCAAATCGGACAATATCTACATGCGGATGCGCCGGGGACGTTACAAATAGTATCAGAGCCGGGATCCGGTCCAGTGTGCCAGCGAGGACGCTCGGTCCCCAAGAGGGGTGGACTGTAAGGTCCCACATTGGATTGGGGGAGGGGAACGAAGTGTCCTTATAAGGGCATGGACACCTCCCTCCTTGTAGACGCATTTTCGGGGCGGCTTAGGCCGTCTACCAGGAACAAAACCGTGAGGCCTGTAGGCTTGGAGATGCCGTGAAACTCTCCCAGGCTGCGGCCTGTAGGCTTGGAGACGCCGCGAAGTTCTCCCGGGCCAAAGCGGACAATATCTACATGCGGATGCGCCGGGGACGTTACACTATCCGACCCAGCACGAGTCCATTTTCATCGCCTGTTCTCTTAGTGAAAAGGGACGGCAGTTGGAGATTTTGTGTGGACTATCGCGCCTTGAATGCAATTACCATCAAAGATCGGTTTCCCATTCCAACTGTGGATGAACTGCTGGACGAATTGCATGGCGCCACGGTGTTCTCTCAATTGGATTTACGTGCCAAATATCATCAGCTTCGGGTGCATCCAGAGGACGTGCACAAGACTGCCTTTCGGACACATGAAGGGCATTACGAATTCCTAGTCATGCCCTTCAGATTGTCGAATACACCCTCTTCTTTCCAAGCTGAGATGAACACTATTTTCGGGCTAGTACTTCACAAGCTCGTGCTGATGTTCTTCGATGATATCTTGGTCTACAGCCCTTCCTGGGAAGCCCACCTCCTGCACCTCGCTCAAGTCCTTCAAATCCTGCGCACTCACTCCTTCTATGCCAAGCAAACTAAGTGTGAGTTCGGGCAGACTTCTCTCTCCTACTTGGGCGACATTGTCTCCGCACAAGGTGTGGCGGTGGATCCGACAAAAATTGACTTAGTACGAAGCTGGCCAACCCCTGCCAATAGCAAACAGCTCCGAGGTTTTCTGGGATTGGCAGGATACTACAGGCGTTTGGTGGCTCGGTATTCCCAAATCGCTACTCCACTCACCCAATTACTATGAAAAGATGCTTTCATTTGGGGAAGCGAAGCTACCGCAGCTTTCGAGTCTCTTAAAACAGCACTCAGCACCACCCCTGTCCTCACTTTACCAGATTTTTCACAGCCATTCGTGGTGCAAACAGATGCTTCGGGCAACAGAGTGGGCGCCGTATTGGTGCAGTCAGGACGACCCCTTGCCTTCTTCAGCCGGCAACTGTGCCCAAAGCAGCAGAACTCCTCGACGTATGTCCGTGAGCTTTATGCAATCACCGAAGCAGTTAAGAAATGGCGCCAATACCTTGTGGGCGCCATGTTTGTCGTCCAGACGGATCACCAGCCCCTTCGGGCAGTGATGACACAGACAATCCACACACCGGAACAACAGAAATGGATAACCAAATTAATCAGGTATGACTTTGATATAGTGTATCGCCCGGGCAGAGAGAATAGACCAACTGATGCCCTGTCTCTGCTGCAGGACGAACAATGTAACACACTGCAGATGGTGTTAAAGCCCATAATAGCACTGCTCGTAGCCCTCCGGGAATATTACAAGCAACAACCGGCAGCATCTACAATGATCAAATCCGTTACCGACCGCCCGGAGGAATTCGATCACTATACTGCGCGAGACGGATTGGTGTTCTTTAAGAACCGCATCTTTATTCCATCCGAAACAGCCCGACAGGAGTTAATCTTGCAAGAATATCACTATTCGCCAGTAGGGGGCCATGCGGGCATGCAGCGCACAATGGCAAGGATAGCAGCTTCCTTCTACTGGCCAGGGTTGCGGAATGATGTCCGCCGGTTTGTTGCTAACTGTGTAGTTTGTCAGCAAGTCAAGCTACTCAACACCGCCCCGAGTGGACTGCTTCAGCCACTCCCAATCCTGGAACGCTGGGAGTCAATCTCCATGGATTTTATCACTCATCTGCCATCGTCCAAGGGACATGCGGTGATTTTAGTGATAGTAGATCGCTTGTCCAAATATGCTCATTTTTCTCCCTTGAGCAGTCACTTTACAGCCGTGGATCTCGCTGCTGTTTTTGTCACGGATATCTGCCGTCTGCACGGGGTCCCGAGAGATATCGTTTCCGACTGCGACCCTATTTTTATGAGTACCTTTTGGCAAGAACTCTTCCGACTACAATGGACTTCCTTATTGATCAGCAGTGCGTACCATCCCCAAACGGACAACCAAACGGAAGTGGTCAATCGATGGTTAGAAGATTATCTCCGCAGCTTTGCAGCTGACCACCCAGCCACCTGGGGACAATTTCTTCAATGGGCTGAATGGCATTACAATACAGCTTGGCATTCCGCCACACAAATGACACCTTTCGAAGCAGTTTATGGCCGGCCACCGCCTACGCTACAAGATTATACACAAGGCGCCTCCCCGGTAGCCGCGGTTGATGATATTATCACCGAAAGGTCCACTATCCTCGTGACTCTTAAGACAAACTTGCAGCGTGCGCAATTGCGAATGAAAAATCAGGTAGATGCACATCGCACCGATCAAGAGTTTCAACCGGACGAGTGGGTCTTCGTCAAACTACAGCCGTATCGACAGACCACCGCAGCTCGTCGACAGTCTCACAAGTTAGCGAAACGCTACTATGGGCCCTTCCTGATTCAGGAACGCGCGGGCACTGTGGCTTATTGACTGCATCTACCCGCCTACGCTAGGATCCATAATGTATTTCACATATCTCTTCTTAAGAAGTGCCGGGACGATCCCAATGGTCAGCGTGTGGAACTGCCAGCTGAAGCGATCGGCTCTCACCCCCTGGAGTTTCCCACGCAATTGCTCGGGTTTCGAAGGATTCTGCAGCAGGGAAGATTGGTGCCACAAGTGCTAGTTCAATGGCACTCTCACAGCCCCAATGAAGCGACGTGGGAATCAGTGGCGGAGCTCCATCAGTAGTTTCCAAAATTTCACTTTGAGGACAAGGTGATTTTCGATGAGGGTGGAAATGTTACGGGCCTAGCCACTGGAGACCTGACCCGAATCTCAACTCAGTTTGCGAGCCAAGGTGGAACTCATACGGCAGTGCGCCGCAGCAGCCGACCCACCCGGACACCAGAAAAATACCGTGATTTTATTTGATTTGCTTATTTTTACTGTGTTAATTTGCTTATGCACATGGGACCCCCTCTTATACCAAATTCTGTTATGGCGTATTCTGTTTGTTATTAGGTGGATGACCGGAAAGGAGAGATATAGAAAATTATTTCCTCAAATCTCTCTCTCTCAAACTTCTTCTCCCTCGATTTCTCTTTGCCTCCTCTGCCCTTCTGTCATATCTCCCCTCCCCTTTCTGTTGATTGTCCAGGAATCGGCCGTTGCAGCCAGCGCAACCGGTGGCCTGCATCATACAATTAATATTCTTTCCACACACACACACACACACACACAAAATGCCAAAAAAAACACTCCTTATAATGGCATTAGACGAAAAAGAATGCCTACTTACAGTATGACGCATAACCTCTTCCCACGGGGCGCTTTTGAGAGGGCTGATGCTGCCTTCTTCAACAACAGCCACTATTCTGACAGTTTGGTCAGAATTCTCCGTTACCCCTTCACTTCTTTTTCCTTCCGAAACCGCCGAAATGGCGATGGGTTGACGAGAATAATCGGATTGGCGAAACCATAATGAAGGACGCGGAAGACAATTGGTTTTCTGGCGATTTGGCAATGAGTGAGAAGCGGTTCGAGAAATTGTAAAACTCCGACAAATTTGAGGAAAAGCGAAATCGCGTAGCGAAATTGAGGCTTGTTCGAGAGTCATCGCCAGTAAGCAGTAGCGGATGAGCGCGCGACCCAACTGAGAGAGTTAGTTCGTGTTGATGGGAATTGAGAAGAAGCTGCTTGAACACGCGGGTCTCGTGAGGAACCATGAACGTGGGATAATATTTAGCTTTACATAAAAAAAATTAGTGAACATGAAGAACTTATAGTCTAATCTTATATTAATTACGACTTTATTAAAATTATGGATCAATTAATATATTATTAAGCCTCAAATTTTCATATTCCTAAAAAATACAGTGACTGGCAAAAAACGCACTAGATT
>JAODPA010028331.1:0-12617 GCA_025585075.1 Nepenthes mirabilis
CAAACAAAAAATAATATGGAAGCAGTTTTGGCACTTAAAGCATGCCCAATGTGCACTCATGCACATTTAACAAATTGGGTACACTCGAGAAGCGCCTGTTGACCACTCGAGCCAAGTTGGACAGTTTTGGAAATTGCTTGATGCACACCTAAAGTGGCGCTCGAGCGTAGATTTCAGGGTGCTCATGCTTGAGGAATACATGAGGCAGTAGTCATGCATAGATGGGGTTGGGCGCGGCACCTAATACGCATTTAAGCAGCGCTCGTGTGCCAATTTGAGTGTATAAGGACAGCTTACACTGTTTTCACTCATTTCTAGTGGGAAGAAAAGAAAGAAGAGGGAAAAGGGAGACGAGAGGAGGAAGAGAAGAAGATGGATTTTAAGATATCTTTTAGTCAAATTTATTAGATTTGATATTGAGATAAATATCCTTATATCCTGTTATTGATTTATTTCCATTTTTTATTAATTTTGTTTACATTTGGTAGTGATGGGTATGCCGGAAATGGGCTGGCCCCAAATAGTCAACGGGGGCCAAAAATGACGGTTAACACTTTCACGGCCCAGAAGGAAAATAGGCCCAAAAGCTAAAAGGCTCAGGACGGTCAACGCTGTCGTTGACTGTCGGGTGGCCAACGCGCACGCAGACGGTCAACTCCAACGTTGACCGTCCGCGTGATGCACTTTGGGTCCAAAAGAGGCTTTTCTATAGTCACGGGCCTAGTCTGTTTAGGCCCACGAATCATCAAAAGGCCAACAACTGCTTTCCAGGGATTCTCCACGATCCCAACTAGCACCAAAAGAGATATTAATAATATTGGCGCCCTTTACACAATGAACGTTGACCGTCTGCGTGCTACACTTTGGGCCCAAAAGAGGCTTTTCTACGGTCACGGGCCTAGTCTGTTTAGGCCCACAAATCATCAAAAGGCCAACAACGGCTTTTCAGGGATTCTCCACGATCCCAACTGGCACCAAAAGAGATATTAATAATATTGGCGCCCTTTACACAAGGAAGGTACCAGATTTTTTCAAATTCTTGCCAGCTTGGGCTCTCCAACGGTAACATGCACAGAAAGAAAGCGCCCAATTTGGAAAGCTATTGGCCGCCTCAGAATGAAACTATCCTGCATGGCTTAGCAATGGGCGCCTGCTCCGAAAGGCAAGCCAGCCAATAGATTACGGAGACAATCACTCTTTCCAAAGAAGAAGGATCGTCCTCTCAACCATAAAAGAAACCCTTGATTCACCATTCAAGGCATGCTTTCATTGGCACTTTCAATTACTCTCTCAGACATTGAAACTCTCAGAACTGCTCAAGCTCTCTACTATGCAAACACGTTCACCAGCAACCCTAAGGCAAATAAGCAAGCCCCTCACGGCCGTTTACTGCCTTTCCACCTTCCAGATTCAAGAAGACCTCACGTCTCTCTTACATTTGGGAAAAATACTCTTTCTGTATCTTTCTCAATTTCAGTTCCTTTCTTTTGAAGACTGTTTTACTGATTTGAGCGTCGGAGTATTTTCGGTGAGATAACTTTCCGTCGACACATTGACCTCTCGTTCTGTTTAGTGATGTGCAGGATCTAACTCAGGGAATAGAGCCGGAACAACATCAAGAGGATCATCTGAATCTGTTCAAAGTCTGGATCCAAAGATGCATCATTGGTGCTGTCTATGGAAAGCGCTTATAAAAGCCTACCACAAATCTGCACAAACTCTCTCCTGCACCTTCTGACTCCGCAATGGTGAATACAAGAGTTTAAGCTAGCGATCCCGCTAGAGATTCAGCAAACTCGACCAGGATCACGCTGCTGGTGCCATGGTCAACGAGGCTACGGGCGGAGACCCACCGCCTTATTTTCTACAACTAGTGGAGCAGATGCAAGCCAACAACCGTTTGCTTCAATTACTCTACTCTTAGAACGAGTAGCGACTACAAGCGGCCCCACCAGCGGCCGTCATTGCCTCTGCCACCAAAAGGGGTGGTCAGAGGAAAAAGAAGCCAGCCAAAAGGCTCGAGAAAATAGGAGACAATCCAACTTCAGCATCCTCCCGCATTCGTGGCCAAAACAGGCCTGAAGAACGCTCCGGGAGCACGTCTCCGCGAGAGAGTCCGGAGAGAAGAAACCTTCGATACTCTCAGGCAAAAGACAACAATGCAGTCTAGGAGTAAGCCTCCAGGACTGCCAAATCCACTGGAGGCAGTAGCCGCCCGGCTGCTGAACCCCCCAAGGACAAGACGGAGTTGAGGGAGTACCTCAACTCTAAAAGATCAGCAAACGCCGCTCGCGTCGATCCGCGAGTGGACAAGATCTGGAACCGTGTGTTCTAAGAAGAGGAGCGCGCCATCGACTTGGACCGATCTCCTTTTACTGCGGAGATCCCGAACCGTCCACTGCCGACAAAGTTTAAAATGTCGTTCCTTGACTTATACGATAGGGGCAGTGATCCGGTTGACCACCTAGATCACTTCCGCATCCATCTGAGTCTACAAGGGCTAGAAGACTCAGCAATGTGCCGCTACTTTCTGCTCACACTGAAGGGAGACGCTCGAATCTGGTTCCATCACTTTCCTTCAGGCACCATCAGCAGTTTTCGTGAACTCATAGATCTCTTCCTAGCTCAGTACGCCTCGAGCCGATGGGAAGAGAAGCAGCCATGGCACCTCTCCCACATCAAATAGAAACCAGGAGAGAACCCACGGCGATTCCTGGATCGTTTTATGGCGGAGGCCAGAAGGATTCCTAGGATAACAGAGGCGATGAAGTTGGGCAGTTTTATCTCGGTACTAACTTACGGTGATTTTTTCAAGCACCTGGCCTACAAAAACCCTCAAACTTTTCGAGAAGAAAAATCCACAACCAGGGCCTACGCTGCAGCAGAAGAGGCCATTGAGGCAAAACGTTCAGAACGGGCGGATCAGCCTCCGCCGTTCCCTGGTGAAGGGAAGAGGAAATATAACGGCGGAGAACACCCCCGCCAGAAGCCACGCTGGACTGGGCCCCCAGAATGCAGAGACTACTGGCCCACCAGTTTCACACCCCTGACGGACACGCGCTCAAACGTCCTCATGCAGATTCGTGGAGAAAAGTTTCTAAAATGGCCAAAACCGCTGAAGAAAGACTCTGGAAACCAGTCAAAATACTGTGACTTCCATCGCTCTGCTGGCCATTCAACTGAGGACTGTAAGACACTGCAAAGGGAGATCGAGGATCTGATTCGCAGAGGCCACCTCACGAAATTTGTCAGAGGTCTTGGATAGAGCTCTGGAGCTGCTCGTGAAGAGGGGTAGGAGCAGACTCCACCCTGGAACCGGGTTGCAGCAGGGGTGGTCAGCATGGTCACCACCCGACCCGCTAAAAGCCCATCTTATAGCGAGGAATAGCAGGCTGGGAGGAAGAAGTGGCACACAGCGGATAACTCAATCAGTTTCAGTGATGATGATTTCACCCATGTAGCGCCCCCCATGCTGATCCCCTCATTGTATCTGCCATCGTTTCAGACGGTAGTGTGGACTATCAGTTGAAGTAAGTATTTATTGATAATGGAAGCTCTCATAATTTGCTTTACTTGGATGCTTTCTTCAGATTTGGCCTAAAAAAGAACCAACTAAAATCGGCTGAGGGCCCATTATACGGCCTTGACAACGAACCAGTGCCTGTTCAAGGGACTATCCAATTGGAAGTTACCTTAGGGACATATCCAAAGACAGCAAGTCACACCCTCACATTCCTAGTGGTCGACTTACCCTTAGTATACAACGCTATACTGGGCAGGCCGTGCTTGACGGCATTCGGGGCAGTTACCTCGATTCCACACCTCAAAATGAAGTTTCCAACACCCTACGGCGTCGGGGAGGTGCTAGGCGACCAAATTACCGAACGAACCTGCTACATGTCGCAGATTGCCCTAAGTGGCAGCGCTAAAATGATTAGGGAACTCAACCACAGAGACGAGACTACCCTCCAACAGGTGCAGTCCGGTGAAGCCACCGATCTAATCCTACTAGACCCGGAGAATCTGAAAAAGTGTGTACAAATCGGCAGCTTACTCACCAGACCACTGCGCGATGAGATGATCGTGTTCCTGCAAAGGAACGCGGACCTTTTTACTTGGACTCCGGTAGAAATGCCTGGAATCCCGACAAAAGTGGTGGTCCATAGGTTGGGACTTGACTCTAGCCGAAAACCCATTAGGCAGAAGCGCAGGAACCACTCCATTGAAAAATTGATCACCATCCGAGAGGAGGTGAAGAAGCTGCTAGACGCAAGCTTCATTAGAGAAGTCCAATACCCGAACTGGCTCTCTAATGTCGTTTTAGTGAAGAAGAGCAACGAAAAATGACAAATATGCGTCGATTTTACAGACGTCAACAATGCCTGCTCAAAGGACAGTTTTTCCTTACCCAGGATTGACCTACAGGTTGACTCCACGGCTGGACATGAGTTGCTAAACTTCATGGACGCCTATTCGGATTACAACCAGATTCGAATGAGTCTGGAGGATGAGGAGCATACCTCGTTCATGACGGACCAGGGCACCAACTGCTACAAAGTGATACCATTTGGACTGAAAAAGTTGGAGCAACTTACTAGCGACTGGTTAACAAGATGTTTGACAAGCAGATTGGTCGCAACATGGAAGTCTACGTCAACGACATGCTCGTCAAGAGCAGAGTCACTAGCGACCATATACGCGACCTGGAAGAATCGTTCGAGGTGCTCCACCAGCATCAAATAAAGTTGAATCTAGCCAATTGTGTCTTCGGGGTGACGTCCGGGAAGTTCTTGGGTTTTATCATCACCCAGAGGGGAATTGAGGCAAACCCATAAAAGATCAAGGCCATCGCTGACATGGCTCCCCCACGGAGTGTCAAAGACGTCCAGCGATTGACTAGACGGCTGGCATCTTTGTCCCGCTTCCTCGCGAAATCTGGTGACAAGTACCAGCCCTTCTTTAAATCCTTAAGAGGGACAAAATCCAATGGATTCCAGTGGACGACTGACTGCCAAACCGCCTTCAATGAATTGAAGCAGTATCTGGCCAGCCCATCGTTGCTTGTGTCACCTAAAGATGGAGAGAAGCTGTACCTTTACTTGGCGGTGTCAGAAGTATCCCTCAGCTTCGTCCTCGTGCGCCAGGAATCCGATATCCAGCAGCCGGTCTACTATGTGAGCAAAACACTGACAGGCCCAGAAACGTACTATCCACGCGCTGAAAAAATGGCCCTAACACTTATCTTCGTTGCGCGAAAGTTGAGGCCATACTTTCAGGCTCATCGCATAGTGGTCCTCACTGACTAGCCGCTGAAAGGTATACTCCAAAAACTCGACGTTTCTAGACAGCTGGTGAAGTGTGCTATCGAATTGGGTGAGTTCGATATCAAATTCAGGCCCAGACCTGCTATAAAAGCGCAGACTCTGGCTGACTTTATTGTTGAGACCATGACCCCAATTCACGAGGAACAGCCGCAGAAAATGTAAAACAATCAGACAAAGTTTCAGAATGGGTACTCCACGTAGACGGATCGTCCACGGACAGTGGCAGCGGAGCAGGGATGGTCCTTACGTCCCCAGATGGATTCGAGGTCAAGTATTCCCTCAAACTTGACTTCCCGGCGACCAACAACGTCGCCGAGTAAGAAGCCCTATTAGCTGGCTTACGATTAGCAAAAGAGTGCTCTGCCAAGAGGTTGACAGTTTACATCGACTCTGAACTAATAGTCAACCAGGTTAACGGGGGCTTTGAGGCAAACAACCCTTACTTGGCCAAGTACTTGGCTAAGGCAAAGGAGGCCATCCAGGGCTTCGACAAACTTACCCTGGTTCACGTTCCTCGAACTGAAAATTGGAAGGAAGACCAGCTCGCTAAAGCTGCTGCAGCCGAAAACCCAGAACAGTATTCGAGGGACATGCAGGAGATCTTGAATGCTCCCAGCATTGAGAAACAGGAGGCGATGCAGATTTTCGAGACGAAAAACTGGATGACACCCTACCTTAGATACTTAGCTGACAGATCACTCCCAGAGGACGCCGAAAAGGCTAAGCGAGTTAAAAAGACAGCTGGCTGGTACAGGTAGTCGATGAGCGGCTGTATCGCCGTGGATATTCAACTCCATACCTCCGCTGTCTATCTCCCCAGGAGGCTGACTACGCGTTGGGCGAAGTTTACCTCAGGATCTGCGGATCACACGTAGGCAGGAAAAACCTGGCCTTCAAGATCATATGGCAGGGCTATTACTGGCCCTCGATGAAAAAGGACGCGCTTGAGTTTGTGAAGAAATGTGAAAGCTGCCAATTTCACGGCAACCTTCACCATCAGCCGTCCGCTGACCTGAAATCACTTCAAGCCCCTTGGCCCTTCGCGTAATGGGGGCTCGATATTCTCGACCCATTTCTCATTGCCACGGGGAAAAGGAAGTTTATCATCAAGGGCATCGACTACTTCACCAAGTAGGTCGAGGCAATTCCTCTGGCAAAAATCACGGAGCACAATGCACTGGAATTCCTTCGCCAGGGCATTGTCTGCAGGTTTGGCATCCCAGAGGTCGTAGTGACCGACAACGGGACCAAATTTTTAGGAAAACGCTTCACCAAGTATTGCGCCTGCCTTGGTATCAAGCTGGTCCACACATCGGTGGCATACCCCCAAGTGAATGGATAGGTGGAGGTCACAAACAGAACGCTACTCCACGGATTAAAGACTAAGCTGGAGGACGCCGGGGGCTTCTGGGCAGACGAGCTCCCTTTCGTTTTTTGGTCTTATCGGACAACCCCGAAGGAACCAACGTGCGAGACGCCCTTCAACCTCTGTTACCGGACTGAGGAGGTAATCCCGGTCGAAATCGGACTTCCAAGTCTCAGGGTGGAGTCTTTCGACCCATAGACTAACTCCGAGAAAATCAGGGAGCACTTAGACTTGCTAGAGGAAGCGCGCAACGCTGCCAGAATACCAACAGCAACCTACCAACACCGAGTTGCCCGGTACTATAGTAAAAAGGTGAAAGCCCGACAATTCGACGTTGGGGACTTGGTCCTACGAGGCGTCGAGGCCACAGGCAAGCTGGCCGGCTGCAATAAGCTCTTCCCTAACTGGGAAGGGCCTTTCTTGGTATCCGTTATCCTGCAAAACGGAGTATACAAACTCTGAAACCAGGACGGAAAGTTGGTCTCGCGAATTTGGAACGCGATCCACCTCAAACGGTACTTCCAATAGGGAATCCAGGTACGTACCTACCTATTTGTGTGCACTCATTCGCATGCTTGTTTTAATTTGATAAAATAAGAAGTTTACTTAGCATATAGAATCCTCGTCTTTGTGTGCATACATGTATACTGTGTTTGCCTTGCAGGATTGCCCGACCTAGACTGGCCCTAAGTCGAAAGGGTCTTCTCCCTCTCGTTACTAAACTATAATCATCTAGGTGATCCGTAAGCGGTTTGATTTGAACCTCGGTTATCCGAGCGGCCCATTAGTAGTCGTATGTAAACCTTGGTTATCCAAGTGGCCCATGAGCGGTCTAAACCCTGGTCATCCAGGTAATCCATGAGCGGTCTAAACCTCAATCATCCAAGCGGCCCATTAGCGGTCGTACTAAACCCTGGTCATCCAGGTGGCCTATTAACAGTCAAAATCTTAGGGGGCTAGCACAGCACACGCGACGACCTCCCTCACGGGGAGTAGCAACGTCAGTCAACGACGGTCGAAGGGAGAAGCATTTCTTCTCCAACATTGGCTGCCCAAGTCATCACTTGTATGGCACCACCAAGCTGGTTAACACAACCACCTGACCAGCTTAAGGACCTTACTCCTTAGGCAGCCAGGGACTTCACTCCTTGGGCAGCCAGCCAACCAGGTTGGCCGCCCCACGTAATAACCCTTTCTACGAGAGGGTAGCGTGATCGATCAGCAACGAGAAGTGTTCCTTCTCCAACATAGGCTGTCCAAGTCACCACTTGGATAGCCCCACAGGGCTAGCCAACGCAACCACCTGCCAAGCCAAGGAACTTAGCTTCTTAAGTAGCCCAGTAACAGTCACTGGCCAACTCAGTTGGCCACCCCATGTGACACATCATACGAACACCAAAGGCAGTAATGATCAGTGGACACCAACGGAAAAGAATTCCCTTTTTATTGCTTTAATTGTTTTACATGATTACACAAGTACAAAAACAAAAGGCTAAGGAGGCAGCGGCCTCTCTCACTATCCCGAGGCTCCTCCTCCTCGAGGACGTCCTTGTGCTGCACCCCGTGGTTTCCTATGTGAAGGTACTGAACGGGGAAGTCAGGATCGATCAACCTCATGAGACGCCGACAGACCTGAACCCCCTCAAATATCCGGGCATGTAGCATGGCCTCGAGCTCATGGGAGCGAATTCGGAGACCCAGCTTGTTTTCTAGGGTGGATATCCGATCAGCAAGCCGCCTTTTGTTTGCCTTGCTCCGGTCTTCCTCCTCTTTCAAACGGGCAACCTCCGCCTTCAGCTCGGCATTCTCTGCTTCCATGCCCGCCAGGACAGCTTCAAGGGCAGCAGTCTGCTCGCGGAGCTCCCCTCTAGAAGTAGTCAGCCTGGAATCCAGCCAGGCAATCTCAGCCTCCCTGTCCGCAATGATGCGATCGCATTGCTCCACTTCCCGGAAAAAGGCTGAGATCAACCTCCTTGACTGAACAATACAAAAGCAAAGTGTAAGTTATAAATACGAGGAAGAAATAAGTGCAAGGGGGCCATTACAGGAATCGTACCTCGTAAATCTTCCTTGAGGGCCTCACAGGCCTGGACTCTAGACCTGGCCCAGTTGGCGGTGGACCAGATGGCGGTGGACCAGGAGCATCATGACACGCCAAGCTCGCCGTTGTCTCATCCAAAATGCGATCCAGGAATGCATCAGTCTCATCCATGGCAACTGCGAGCTCCTCCCTTGCAGGCTCCGGAGCGGCTGCAGCTGGCTCCTCTCTTGCAGCCTTCGGAGAAGCTGCCGCAGGCTCCTCTCTGGCGACCTCTGGAGCAGCTGCTGAAGTGTCGAGCCCTACTATTAGCTCCACAGCAAAAGTCTGCGAAGCCGTCATCGACTCATAAGCTGGCTCCTCTAATGATCCCATCGATTCAGCGCCAAGAACCACTTGCGGCGCGGGCTGCACCAAGACAACTCCTGAGTCCGCCGGCCAATCCTCGTAGGTCTTTTCCAGGCCCACGGTACTGCCAGCCCCGGCACAGATCCCGGCTGCCACGTAGTTGATGAAGGACGACGATGACGAAGGTGTTTCCAGCACCTTCTCTGGCATCGGACCAATGAAACCTTCATCCGTGGGCCGTGTACGGTTGAGGATGCCCTTGGAACACTCCAGGTTCATCATCCTCGCGGCCAGCATAGGTTTTTTAACTAGGGAGGACGGACCCCAGTTCGCTTTCCTCGTCTCCTCTCGAGAAACCAAAAAATTTTGATTAAAATCGTCGGGGTTCTCCTTTATTGTCTTCGTCAGCCACGCATAAGTTGCCCACTCCGACGCGGATGGCGTCCCAAAATATGCCTCCGGAATCTGGCCCCACTCCTTCGCGATGGGCCATTTGGCTCCCACGCTCACGAAGAAGAACCGGTTCATCCAATTTTTCAATGAGTCGTGAATGGCTTTATTAATCTTTATTCCGGTACGGGGGGCGAGCGATATCCACTCTCCCCCTGGTTCACTTTAAACAAAACCATAACACCAGACATCTTAAATTTCTGGCCAAGTTTTCGAGCAAAGATACACATAGTGCAGAGGTACCTCACGGCGTTGGCGTGAAGCTGGGCAATGGGTACTCGCACAGCCCTCATGATCGACTCCAGTTCCTCCGGCAATGGTAGGCGGAGGTCGCTCCTCAGATGGGCCTCATAAACAGTGATGTGCCCCTCCGGTGGAGCATACGCCCGGTCGTCTTTGCCCAAAACTCTCCAAGCAATCTCCTTCAGAATATTGAATTCGACGCACAAGGCTTTAATGTCATTTTCTCTCAGAACGGATGCGAAATCGGTGGCGGAAGCCATGGCACTCAGAGGACTAGGGTTTTTGGAATGTCACTGAAAAACGGGAACGAAGAAGACAAAGGGCTGAAGGCGTAAGTGATTTCAAATTACGGAAGGCAAACTTAAGCGCCAAGCATGAAACCCCTCATTAAGGACGCCATCAGCCCTGCCACGTGTCGCTTCCCTACTTAGCCCTACAAAAGGCGGATCTCTGGCACATTAATGGCCAGGATATCCGCCCAATCAAAGGGATACACGTGTCGCTTTCTGCCCTGTAAACCGGCTATAGACTGGCAGAAAATACTTCCAGAATTGGCCAAGACGGTCAACAATTCTGTTGCTCTGGAATTGACTAGGACGGTCAACAATTCTGGTGCTCCGAAATTAACCAAGACGGTCAACAATTCTGGTGCTCCGAAACTGACCGGGGCGGTCAAAAATCCTGATTCTCTAGAATTAACCAGGACGGTCAACAATTCTGGTGCTCCGGAGTTGACCAGGACGGTCAACAATTCTAGTGTTTCAAAATTGACCACGGCGGTCAATAATTTTGGTTCTCTGGAATTGACCAAGACGGTCAATAATTCTGGTCAAACTCTCCCTCATGCTTTTCACGAAGTTCCACAAGATTCTCAGAGCATTAAGGGGCATCCCATCATGAGCATACCGGAGGCCAGATTTCTGGCCACCAGCATGGGGGGCTAGTGATGGGTGTGTCGAAAATGGGCTGGCCCCAAATAGTCAATGGGGGCCCAAAATAACGGTCAACACTTTAATGGCCTAGAAGGAAAACAGGCCCAAGAGCTAAAAGGCCCAGGACGATCAACGCTATCGTTGACCGTCGGGCGGCCAACGCACACGCAGACGGTCAACTCTAACGTTAACTGTCCACGTGCTGTACTTTGGGCCCAAAGGAGGCTTTTCTACAGTCACGGGCCTGGTCCGTTTAGGCCCACGAATCATCAAAAGGCTAACAATGACTTTCCAGGGATTCTCCACGATCTCAACTGGCACAAAAAGGGATATTGACAATATTGGCACCCTTTATATAAGGAAGGCGCCAGATTTTTCCAAATCCTTACCAGCCTGAGCTCTCCAATGGTAACATGCACAGAAAAAAAATGCCCAGTTTGGAAAGCTATTGGCCACCTCAGAAGGAAACTATCCTGCATGGCTTGGCAACGGGCGCCTGCTACCAAAGGCAAGCCATCCAGCAGATCACGGAGTCAATCACTCTTTCCAAAGAAGGAGGATCATCCTCTTAACCATAAAAGAAACCCTTGATTCACCATTCAATGCAGGCTTTCATTGACACTTTCGATTACGCTCTCAGACATAGAAACTCTCAAAACTGCTCAAGCTCTCTGCTACGCAAACACGTTCACCAGCAACCCTAAGGCAAACAAGCGAGCCCCTCACGGCCGTTTACTGCCTTCCCACCTTCCAGATTCAAGAATGCCTCACGTCTCTCTTACATCTGGGAAAAACACTCTTTTTGTATCTTTCTCAATTTCAGTTTCTTTCTTTCGAAGACTGTTTTACTGACTTGAGCGTCGGAGTATTTTCGGTGGGACAACTTTTCGCCAATACACTGACATTTTGTTCTGTTTAGTGGTGTGCAGAATCTAATTCAGGGAACGGAGCCGGAACCACATCAATAAGATCATTCGAATCTGTTCGAAGTCTAGATCCAGAGATGCATCAGGTAGATTTAATATACATACATGTCATTTTATTTACCCTATTTTGATTCATCGTGTATACTTGTTACTTTTATCGGTTATTTTGAGATTTTACTTTAGTTTTATTATTATCTAAGGTTTTTTGTTAGTTTTGTGAACAAATATTTCGAAATGTTATAGATATGTATAAAAATATTTGTAAAAGAAGTCACGAAAACTTATATATGGGCCTTACATGTGGTATCCATGCAATATGCTTTAGGTCGAGCTTTATCTTTGTGTATTCGATTTGATATATATACTTTTTTCGATGAAAAAATTTGTGTTTGATCTTTTTGAATGGAATCATTGTACCTTTTTTACCAAATAGGAAAAGCATTATACTTTTTTTGTCAGATTTTTTATGTAGAGACCCTCGGTATGTATTTTTATTAAACTATCATAAGAAATTAAATGAAACTAATATATTCATACAAATTTAAGGAGTGCATCCCATATCGACAAGTGATAAAATATGTAGATGGCCATCTTAAAAGTCTAAATAGTAGTGATATGATTTAAAATTATCGGGAGTAGGAATAACCATTCCTCAAAGTTAGTCTTTCGATCTTTGGCTCTCCAATTTGAGTATATTTAAGATTTTTGACAATTTTACTTGTATGGAATCGGATATTTAAGATTTTGATTAAGATTCACATGTTTCACATGTAGTGGAGATTTAGTTGGATTCATACTTTAGAAAGTTTTTGGCATTCATTTCAGATTAGACTTTTGAATGCAAGACCACATTTGAATTTTCATTGGTTTGACGCATCAAAAATTTGGACTTCAGCTTTTATGGACTTTTGTTTAGTTGATTTGTTACCTTACCCTGATTTTGGACATATAGTTTCTTATATATTATATAATAATACTTATTGTGTATTT
>JAODPA010028352.1:0-12616 GCA_025585075.1 Nepenthes mirabilis
TGAGCTTATATAATTGTACATACTCTAAAAAAAATCAAATAAATTTTATCAAGAATATATATGTCTAATCAACGTGAGACCATAATTATGTATAAGTTAATTTTCGATGTGATGTTAGCGTAGGGTCAGTCATTTCAATAAAGGCAAACATATGTGTTGTATCAGATTTGCATGGCCTTATGGTTTGGTTAGATATAAAACATTTCTCTGTAACGACCGCTAGAAAATACTTATACGATAAATAATTTATTTTTTTCAAGATCCAAGATTTTTATTATTTGAAAAGTGATTAGGTTAGTCAGATTCTCATGGATGCTTTTTAGGAGATATTTTGTGAAGATTTGGCTTATTTCAGAGGCTTTAGAAATATATTTGTCATGCATGCTTTTTGATTTCTTGGAATTAGGATTCTTGGGGCTTTTCTTATACTGAGTCTCAATTTGGCATGTTCTTTCATTGTCCTAAACTCCTATTTTATGGAGGACAATCGCAAGAGTCCTTCGATACTTGGAATATTAGCGACCACTCAGTCTACTGAGTTAGGCAGCGGGCACTGCTTTTAATTCGGTCATGCTATGTGATGGACTCCTTTCATTAGACTTCTACCACAGCATAGTGCCACGCTCTAGTTACTTAGGCTCCATTTTATCTTGGTTTTCTTATGATGTGGTGCCTGCATTCCTAGATTGGTTTCATAGTTTTAGGATGTTCTTTAAATGTAGCCGATACATCTTGCCCAATCGGTTTAGTCTTTTATGTATTGAATCCCCTTTTGGCTATTGGCGGGCCTCATCTATCCCTCAGGCTTCAAGCTATCTTAACATTTCTTTTTGGCTCTCTCAGCCCTAAGGATTGCTTCGATTTTAAGACATGCTCAAGATTAATACCACATCGGCCTTAAAACCTAGTGCTTCGTTTCTTAAACCAGTCTGGCCTTAGTCAACAATTTGGTTATAAATGGTTCAGCCTTATGACATGCTCATGAGCCTGCTTAGCCATTGGTACCTTGGAAAACATATTCTAACTTGGCATGTACAATTTTTCTTTTTGGGTCGATTTGATTCATGTAGATATGGATCATATCATTTTTCCAAACACACCATTTTAGGTTAAGTAAAAGGATGGAACTTTATTTTTCACTGTGCGTCAAAGTTAGTGTTATGTAATTTAAATACCATAGATCAAGTTATAGAAGAAATTGAAATCAAAAGATAAAACATGACAAAGTTTTCCATCTCATTCAGGATTGATTATATAAATGCATTTTTATCATTAAATTTAATTTAAAAATAAGAATTTTATATCAAAACAATCTTTAACCATAAGAATTTAGAATGTATTGAATATAATTAAATCACAATCAACAATATTAAAAAAAAATTATTTCCGACTTCGTTACTATAATATTGATGCGTTTTAAATCCAAATTTCAAATAGATTCGGATCAAATCGTTCGTCTAAATCCGACTCCATTCACCTAGTCTGGATCCTGCATACCACAATTACGAATAAGAGGTCAAGTGATGGTGGGAGGTTGTCCCACCGAAAATATTCCATTACTCAATTCAATAAATAGCCTTTGAATAAAGAAAGTGAAAGTAAATAGATGCTATGAAAATGCTAAGAGTATCTGTGATGTGGGAGTGCTCTCGTTTGAAAAAGGCTTTGATTATTCGCGGGGAGTAGTGGCTCTAAGCACTGTATTCGCTAGGTATGTAGTAGCAAAGAGAGAAAGAGCGCCTGAGGACTGAAAGCATAAGAGTTTTACAGTAGAAAACTTTGGCAAGTTAACTCAGAGTGTTTGTCGACAAATAAGAGTATGCCTTGGAGTGAGGATGCAATGGCTTTTTATAGTCATTGCACTGGGCGGCATTCCTTGTGCAGAAAGGTTTGATCTCTGCACTCTACTAAGCTCGTTTCCTTTTCTGACGTGGAGCTTTTATGGTAGTAATGGCCGTTACCTTGATTACTTTCCTTCTACGTTTTGTAACTGTTAGGGTTTACTACAGGCAAAAGAAGGATTTTGACACTTTCTTTCAGGGATGCACGTCAAATCTGCTGATAACCGTTATAATGGAGATTGCCTTCTGTGGTGAGCATGAAATCAGGAGAGATGACCGTTGCTGGTTGAATACAGACGTGTGGGCCAAACTGTGCCTGGGTCGCGTGAAGCCTGATCTTCAATTGGTCATACTTCCGGTTAATGGAAGCGTTGACTGTCTCAAGAGTAAGTCATCTGTCCCGCTCTTGGGCTTCTCTTGGCTCACTTAGTTTTTCGTCTGGTCAACGATGGGTATTGACCGTTCAGGCGCAAATGGGTCATTGTGGTTTCGGGCCATTCTTTCTTCTTGGACCAGCCCATTACCGGCGTACTCTTCACTACCCCCTATGCTGGTAGCCTGGGACTTCGGCCTCCATCATGTCTAAGATGGGTCGCGAGTGGCTGAGGTGACTTGGTGAGGAATCTGGCGATGACTTTTGGTCTGATAATCGCATCGCTTGCAGTTGCTGACCGTAAAGTCAAGATCCAAAACACTTGGCGGAGAGAATAGTTGACCGGAATCGTTGGCCGTCTAGGCCAAGATCCGGAGAAATTCTGAAGGAAGTGTTGATCGGAATCATTGGCCATTTAGTTTAAGATCCGGAGAACTTCTAAATGAGGCGTTGATCGAATTTGTTGACCGTTTAGGCCAAGATCCGAAAAATTACTGAAGAAAATATTGATCGAATTTGTTGACCGTCTAGGCCTGAATTCAAAGGGCTAGTGGGAGTTGAAACGTCGCGCCATCATGCCGCCAGATTGTCAGTTAAAAAGTTGGCCACGTGTTGGCATGCAGTGAATTTACGATCCCGGTAATTAATGCGCCAGAGGATCTGATACGACTGTTCCCTTTCAAGAAGCAACACGTGTCAGCAATGATGGGCGCACGATTACAAGACGGTTCCTCTTCTCTGGCGTTCAAACTCCTTTAAGTGATCTATTTGTTACTTTTCAAATTTTTCACGCTTTCCTTTAACTTTCATTCTTAAAAATTTCTAAGTGTTCTATCATGATCTCGCTTCAATTCCCATGGCTCCTTCTGTATCCCAGATTGCTTTAGTCATCAATGCCAGTGAGGTAAGGGAGCTGTACGTTGAGTACATCTCCAAGTCGATCATTTTTAGGATGCCCAGTGATGGAGACAGGGCATGCTCTTCTCCTGAGGGTTGCATCACCATTTATGAGGCCCAATTGATGAGTGGGTTACGCCTCCCAGTCCATGACGAGCTACTGGATATACTGACGGCCATTCAGATTCCAATAACACAATTCCATGCAAATACTGTGCATTACTTGTGTACGCTTTGCATTTTTTCTTCGTCACCATGCGAATCTACTGACAGTGGAGGCGGTTAGGGTGATGCTTCAGTTCATCCAGGATGGAGAGTGGGTGTCCCTGTCCCCACAAAGACTCTAGATCAATAATACTATATATAATTTCCTAAAGAACTGGAAGAATCGGTTCTTTTATATTCATGTTGATACGACCTAACTCTTAGCTAGAGATTAGGGCAGGGTACCTGATATTTACATTTAGATGCCCACCGATGAAGAGATTGCTGCGGTGGAGCCGGTTCTGGAGCTGGTGGAGAAGCACATCTTAGAATTCCAGAGAACCACTTGGTTTCTCGTGCGGAAGCTAAGAAGGCACGGTGGGGACCACCTTCTCCGATCCAGAAGATGAGTGTGCCTTCCTATAAGAGGAAGGCTGGCACCATCATCATCGAGCCTGCCGGCGCACCTCCCAGCAAGGAAACTCCCAAGAGTCCAAGGCAGAAGAAGGCAGCAACAGTGGTGCCTTTTTCTTCTTCTTTCAAAAAGCCAGAGTATATTTTGGCTTGCCAGTTTGCTGGAGTCAAGGATAGCTCTAGCATAGGCAGAATTGAGGCTGCCATTGAGGCATATAGGGCTGGAAAGTGCTCCGCTATGAGTAGCGCCATTTTTGCCGTACTACAGTCGGAGCACCTAGTTGTACCATTAGAGTCACCCGCGGATCCCTCAGCTGAGCAGACTGTTCAATTGCCTGAGGAGACACCTGTCGGAGGGCTCCTGGTGGCACCTGCAAAGTTTCCTGTCATGCAGGTTGCGGGATTATCTGAGCCTGTTTCTAGTGAGCCTCACGATGCGCCTGAGGTGCCAACCGTCAGGGAGCCTCAATTGGTGGTTGGCGTCAGCGCTGAGCTGACGGAGGAGCCTACCACCGGAGAGCCTGCTGAGGCGGTGGGCTTTGCTGTGGAGATGCTGGAGGAGTCTACCATCATAGAGCCTATTGAGGCGGTGGTCCTCACGGCGGAGTTGTTGGAGGAATCCGCGGCGGAGGCCATTGCAGGGCCTGCTTAGGAGATCACCGTTTCTAGTCCTCCATCGCCTGGGCCAAGTCTCGCTGCAGACCAGTAAGGCCAGTGTGCAAAGTTTGGCAGGCAAACCTTTATAACTTTTTTTCTCTTTTTTCTCTCCATTTCTAATATGTGGCGTTTTTACAAGGGGAGAAAATTATAAGTACAATCCCAAAAGGACTGCACCAACGGGACTTGGTAATCTCTAATCGGTATAAGGAAATCGCCTGGTTCGAGAAGGAGATAGAGTTACTGAGAGTAGAGCACCAAGATGACACAGCTACTCTCCAATCTGTGCTGTCTAGTCTGAAGGCGGAGAATGCCAAACTGAAAGAGGAGAACATCCAACTGAGAGAAGCCGTGCTGTCAAGTCTCGAAGATGAGAATGCCAGACTAAAAGAGAAAAACGTCCGGCTAAGAGAAGAAAATGACCGGGCGATGAGGCGCATCAACTAACTCACGGGACAGATGACGTCGCTGGAGAACGAGTTGACTACTTGTATGCACTCCCATGAGGTCTCTGATATGTTGGTAGGACGGTTATGGGAAGGTGTCAACCTTTGCTGATGCATTACACAGTTGGTTGACCCTAACTTTCCAATGAAGTATTTTGACCAATCCAACCGTTTTGCCCAGCATCGTGAGAGCCTCATGGGGCAATTCTGAAGTGGTTAGGGGCCGTCACCTCCTCCTCCTAGGAGCTCTACACCTTCATAAATTTTGTACCTTTATCTTTTTGAATTTGTTATAATCGTACATGCACCTAATCAATAAAATGGTCATTTTACTGATATGATGTGTGTTGGCCTTTGTTGCCATTTTTTTCATTTACTAGTTGCATTGTTCAATCGACTTAATGCATTTCACGCAAGTTGGCCGTCCGCATTCCTTAAAATATTTGTGCCGCTCTCTGATGGACTTAAGTCCTAGAGAAAACAAAAAGATGAATCCTGATGTCGGATCAAGCCTATTCTACACCCATGAGTAGAGGCTTGGCGATGCCACCTAAGTGTGAACTTCAGCGGCCTTCTTTTGGACGGAGTGCTTTTGCTCCTATTGACCGTCGTTGACTGACCACGCTACCTCCTTATGTAGGAGGTTGTTACGTGTACTGTTTAAATCCCTTAATATTTTGATCGCACATGAGCCACTTGGATGACCAATATTTAATTAGACCGTTAATAGGCCACATGAATAACAAGGGTTTAGTTACGACCGCTTATTAGCTGCCTGAATGACCAGAATTTAGTTATAACCGTTTATGGGCTGCCTGAATGGCCAGAGTTTAGTCACGAACGGGTAAAAATTCGCCCAATTTAGGGACAGTTTAGGTCGTATAACCCTATAAATAGACACACAAGCATATAGAACGGAAAAAGAACATGGTGCAATGGAAAGAACATTCTTTTATTAACAATGAACACTATGTACAAGCACATAGATGGACGAACAACCTGTACCCTTACTGAAAGTAGCGCTTGAGGTGGATTGTGTTCCACGTCTGTGGAACTGACTTATCGTTCTAGGTCCGGAGTTTGTATGCTCCATTCCGCCAAACAACAGAGAGTAGAAAAGGGTCTTCCCAATTCGGAAAAAGTTTATTCCAATTGGTGGTCTTACCCATAGCGTTGATATTTCGCAAGACCAAATATCCCATTTCGAACTGCCACACTTTTAACTTCTTATTGTAATAGCAGGCGATTCGTTGTTGGTAGGCTATCATCCGCAATTTGACAGCGTTGCAGGCTTCCTCCAGTAAGTCTATGTTTTCTCTAATTTTCTAAGAGTTACCTTATAGGTCGAAGAACCCAACCTTTAGACTTGGTAACCCAATCTCAACCGGAATTACAGCTTCGATCCCATAATAGAGACTAAAAGGCGTCTCATGAGTTGGTTCCTTTGGAGTCGTCCGGTAAGATCATAGGACGGAGTGTAGCTCGTCAACCCATAAGCCCCCCACGTTTTTCAGCTTGGTCTTCAGACCATGGAGTAGCGTGTGATTTGTGACCTCCACTAATCCATTGGCTTGTGTGTACATTACCACATTATGGATCAATCTAAAGCCTAGACTGGTGCAATATTTGTTGAAGTATTTTATGAAGAATTGGGTTTCGTTGTCAGTCTCTATGACCTCAAGAATGCTAAATCTGCTGGCTATGCTCTAACGAATGAATTTTTAGGCATTGTGCTCGGTGATCTGGGCCAGCGGGGCGGTTTCGACCCACTTGGTGAAGTAGTTAATACCCGCGATGATAAACTTTTTTTGCCCAATAGTAATGGAAAATAGGCCAAAAATATCGATTCCCCATTATGCGAAAAGTTAAAGAGCTTGAAGAGATCTCAACTCAGCGGGCGGTTGATGGTGAATATTACCATGGAGTTGATAATTTTTACACTTCTTCACGAAGTCGAGGGTGTCCTTCCTCATTGTCGGCCAGTAATATCCCTGGCGTATGATTTTGAATGTTAGGTTTATGTCGTCGATGTGTGATCCGTAGAACCTGAGGTGGACTTCACTCAAGGCGTAATCTGCCTCCTCAAGAGTAAAGTACTGAAGGTGTGGAGTCGAGTAGCTACAACGATATAGTCGTCCATCGACTATGGTGTACCAGTCGGCCGTCTTCTTGATCCGCTTGGCTTCATCCGCATTGTCTGGTAGTGCTCTGTCCGCCAAGTATTGCTGGTAAGGCGTCATCCAACTTTCCGTGTTGAAGATTTGCATTGCTTCTTGTTTCTCCGTACTGGGGCTACTCAGGACCCCCCCGCATGTCCCTTGAGTACTGTTCTGGGTTTTTGGCTACTATTGCCCTGGCAAATTGGTTGGCCTTCAAGTTTTTAGTTCTGGGGATGTGAACCAAGTCTAGCCTATCAAATCTCCGAATGGCAACCTTCGCCTTAACCAAGTATTCGACTAAGTGAGGGTTGTATACCTTGAAACTCCCGTTTACCTGGTTAACGACCAGTACATAGTCACTGTAGACGGTCAATTATCTGGCGGAGCATTCTTTTGTAAATCTTAGACCGGCTAATAGGGTTTCGTACTACGAATAGGGTTTCATACTCCGGCACCACTGCCTGAGTCCGTAAATGATTCGTCTATGTTAAGGACCCATTCTGGCTCTTTCCCATGTATTCCTGCATCCTTAGTAGGCTATTTATCAGGAATTAGTGTTGTAATCTCGACGATAAAGTTGGCCAGAGCCTACCCTTTGATGGTTGGTCTAGGTCGAAATTCAATGTCAAACTCTCCCAACTCGATAGCCCACTTAACTAGCCGCCCAAAAATGTCAGGTTTTTGAAGTATGTTCTTCAGTTGCTGGTCGGTCAAAATGACTATCCAATGAGCCTGAAAGTAATATCTCAATTTTCAAACGAAGAAAACAATTGCAAAGGCTATCTTTTCTGCACACATGTAGCACGTCTCTGGGCCAGTCATTGTTTTACTCACATAGTAGACCGGTCGTTGAGACTCGGAGTCCTAAAATATAATGATAGAGCCAAGGGCCACCTCCGATACTGCCAGATAGAGGTATAGCTCCTCTCCGCCCTTAGGCGATGACAGCAATGGTGTACTGACTAGGTACAACTTCAATTCGTCGAAGGCTGCCTAACATTCTGCTGTCTACTAGAATCCGTTAGTTTTCATACCCCTTAGATCCTTAAAAAAGGCCGGTAGTTGTCCCTCGACTTAGCCAAGAAGCAGGATAAAGTTGCAGTCGTCCGATTAGCCTTTGGACATCTTTGACATTCTGTGGTAGAGTCATATCCGTGAGGGCCTTGTCTTCTCCGAGTTGGCCTCGATCCCTCGTTGAGAGACGATGAAACCCAAGAACTTCCTTGAGAATACTCCGAAGATGCATTTAGAGGGATTCATCTTCATGTGATGCACACGGAGCACCTTGAAGGACTCATCCAGATAGCGAATATGGTCATTGGTGGTCTTACACTTGACAAGCATGTCGTCAATATACACCTCCATATTGCAGCCAATTGACTTCTCAAACCTATTATTTACGAGCCTTTGATAAGTGGCACCCGCATTTTTTAGACTAAATGGTATGACGTTATAGCAGTAGATGCCTTAGTCTGTCATAAACGATGTGTGCTTCTTGTCCTCTAGGCTCATTCGGATCTGGTTGTATCTCGAGTATGCATCTATAAAGCTCAGCAGCTCATATCCGGATATTGAATCCACCAACAGGTCGATCCTGGATAAAGGGAAGTTATCTTTTGGGTAGGCTTTCTTAACGTCGGTGAAATCAGTACACATTCGTCATTTTTCGTTACTTTTCTTTACCTAGGCGACGTTGGAGAACCAGTCCGGGTACTGGACTTTCCTAATAAAGCCAATGTCCAGCAACTTTTTTACCTCCTCCCAGATGGCGATCAATTTCTCCACAGAGTTGTTTTTCTACTTTTACCTGATGGGCTTGTATTTAGGATCGAAACCCAACTTAAGGACCATTACTACAGTCAAAATCTAAGCATGTCAGCGGGTGTCCATGCGAAGACGTCGGCTTTCTGTCATAAGAATACGTCAACTTGTCATGCAGTGTCCCGGTGAGTGAACCTTCGATCTGCACATACCTCTTCGGGTCCTCCGAATTCAGTGGGATTAAATCAGTAGCCTAACCAGACTACGCTTACTGCAGAGTTGCTTCGTCTCAATGGTCAAGTTCTCCTACCATCTTGGTGCTACCACTTGGAGTGATCTGGGACATGTAACATGTCCACTCAGTGACGTGGTCGCCCAACACTTCACCAATACCGCAGGCTCCAAGTGCTGCCACTTGGAGCGATATGGGACATGTAACACGTCTACTCGGTGACTTGATCACCCAACACTTCACCAATACCGCAGGCTATTAGAAACATCATTTTGAGATGCAATACTAAAGCGACTGTTCCGAATGCTGTTAGGCACGGGAGGCCTAGTATGACATTGTACACGGAAGTTAGGTCAACAATCAAGAAGGTGATTGTTTGACTCGCCGTTCTTGGGTGCGTGCCTAGGGTGACTTCTAACTAGATCATTTCTTGGATGGCTACTGGCTCATTGTCAAGGTCATAGAGTGAGCCTTAGACAGGTTTTAATTAACTCTTTTTTAAACCCAGTTTGAAAAATGCATCAAGGTAAACTAAATCACGGAAACTTTTATTATCTATGAATACTCGTTTCAATTGGTAATCGATGCTACTGTCCGAAACGAGCGCGGATACAACAAGGGGATTTGCATGGGGGAGATTACATGACTCATATCATTATCGCTAAAGCTAATGATGTTGTCTTCTGTGCGTAGTTTCTTCCACCCAACCTGCTACTCTTTGTGATCTGATGGGGTCTTGACCGACCGGATTGTGATCATATTAACCATTCCAATCACAACTCGATTCCATGGTGGGGAATGCTCTCGTCCTTCCTCGCCTAAGGCGCCAAAGCTTTGCCAAGGGTTCCTGATGAACTTAGTGAGGTGGTCCCTCCGGATGAGCTCCTCGATCTCCCGCTGAAGCATCTTATAATCTTCCATAGAGTGTCCGGAAGATTGATAAAAATTGCAGTGTTTGGCTGGATTTCCTCCCTCCACTTTCTTAAGTAGTTTTCGCCACTTAAAAAATTTCTCCCCACGGATCTGCATGAGAACGTTGAAGCATGTGTCGGTCAGAGGCGTCGGATTGATCGACCGATAATCCCTTCGTTATGGCACACCGTCCTGTGTTACTTCCGGTGGGAGTAATTACCATCACTGTGCATCCTCTTTTTCACAGTTGGGAAAGAGCGAGGCTATTCGATTCGCTTGAGAAGCTTAATCTTGTTGGCCTCTTCTACTATTGCGTAGGCCCTGGTGATAGATTCTACCTCCCAAAAGGTTTGCAGATTCTTATACGCTAGGTGCCTAAAGAAGTCCCCATATGTTAAGGTAGAGATGAAACTGCCAAGCTTTATCTCTTCTGTGAGTCAGAGAATTTTTCTCACCTCCGCTACGAAACGATTTAGGAATTTCTGCGGATTCTCTCCCTGCTTCTAGTTGATATGAGAGAGATGTCAGAGCTACTTCTATTCCCAATGGCTGGAGGCGTATTATGCCAAGAAGAGATCAATGAGCTCTTGGAAGCTCTGGATTGAATCTGATGGGAGAAGATGGAACCAGATGCGGACATCTCCTTTCAGCGTAAGAGGGAAGCAGTGGCACATGGCTATGTCCTCCAACCCTTGTAGACTCAGATGAGTGCGAAAATAATTAATGTGATCCATGGGATCAGCACTCCCATTGTAAGAGTCAAGAGTTGACATTTTGAACTTGGCTAGCATGGGACAGTTTAAAATCTGTGCCGTAAAGGGAGATTTGTCCAGATCTGCAACGTGTTCGTCATCCTTGAATACGCGCTTCAAGATCTTCTCCACCTGTGAATCCGTGCGGGTGGTGCTGTTGGTTCTTTTAGAGTTGAGGTAGGTTCTCAGCTCCATCCTTTCTCTGGCGTGGTAAGTAGTTAGCCGGCTACTACCATTAGCGGATCTAACGATCCTGGAAGCTCCCTCCTAAGCCTGAGGCCTGGTCTCCGCCCAGGAGTACCAAGGTTTCCTTCATTTGGGAATTTCCTCCGGAGTTCTTTTGCTTAAACGTCCTTTGAGCATTAAATGACTCTGGGCGTGTGAGGCCTCCGGAGCCTAAGTGTTGGCCGGCCTGTTGGTCTTCTTGGCTAGTTTCTTCTTCTTTTGGCCTCCTCTCCTGGAGGTCGGAGTAGGGAATGCTGCGGGCGGAGCCCCTTGCTAAACGTTCTTTTGGCGGGTGCAGAGCATTTGGTGTATTCTATTCATACTATTCATATGCTCCGCCAGGTTCTGAAAAAAGGGGGCAGGCACCCCGTTGACCACCTCGTTGACCTGGTTGCCAGCAGTGTAGTCCTGATCAGGTGAGGTCACGTCTCTAGCGAGTTCGCTAGCCTGCGCTCTGGTATTCACCATTCTGGCTGATGGAAGGTAAAATTGAGAGAGATCGTGGAGAAAAGTAGTTGGTTTTTTGTAAGCGTTCCCACAGACGGCGCAATGATACGTCATAGATCCAAATTTCGAATAGATTCGGATCAAGTCGTTCATCTAAATTTGGGTCTGTTTACCAAATCCGGGTCCTGTACACCACAACTATGAACAAGAGGTCAAGTGACGGTAGGAGGTTATTCCACCGAAAATATTCAGACATTCAAGTTAGTAACAGCCTTTGAATCAAGAAGGAGAAAGTAAAGAGATGCTGTGAGAATGTTGAGAGTGTTTGTGATGGGGGAGTGCTCTCGTTTGAGAAAGGTTTTGATTGCTCGTGAGGAGCAGTAACTCTAAGCACTGTATTCGCTACGAACGTAGTAGCAAGGAGAGAGAGGGAGCATCTGAGGGCCGAAAGTGTGAAAATTTTACAGTAGAGAGTTTTAGCAAGTTAATTCAGAACGTTTGTGGGCAAATGAGAGCGTACCTTAGAGGAAGAACTCCATGACCTTTTATAGTCGCTGCACTAGAAAGGCTTGATATCTGCGTTCTATTGGACTCGCTGTATTTTCTAGTGTGGAGTTTTTATGGTAGTAATGGCCATTGCCTTGATTGCTTTCCTTTTACGTTGTGCAACCTTTAGGGTTTTCTACAAACAAGAGGTGGATTCTGGCGCTTTCCTTCAAGGATGCATGTCGAATCTGCTAATGACCGTTATAATGGAGATTACCTTATGTGGTGATCGTGAAATCAGGGGTGAGGATCATTGCTTGTCAAGGATAGACGTGTGGGCCAAATTAGGCCTAGGTCGCATGAGGACTAGTCTTTAACTGGTCATACTTCCGGTCAATGGAAGTGTTGACCGTCTCAAGAGCAAATCGTCCGTCCTGCTTTTGGGCTTCTCCTGGCTCACTTAACCTTTCATCCGGTCAACAGCATGTATTGACTGTCCAGGCGCAAATGAATCGTTCTGATTTTGGGTCATTCCTCCTTCTTGGGTCAGTCTATTACTGATGTACTTATCAAATATGATATCTTTTTTGTTAGTTTCTTCCATTCAAAGCTCCTTCCATTAAAGAAAATCTTCAAATATAAAGTGATGATATATGTGTCTACTTAACTTAGGAAAATTTAAACTTGCCACCTCTCGTATAAGCAACATTTTATGATTCACACAATTTCAAACTTTGCTATGAGTGTGGTAATTTTAAATTCTGTAATATATAATGAATAATTATTTTATTTTATTTTGTTTTTAATTTA
>JAODPA010028374.1:0-12616 GCA_025585075.1 Nepenthes mirabilis
GGATTTAAAATAAATAAATAAATAAATAATAAATATGTATGCAGTGAGTTATAAATGAACCGAAGAAGTAAATTTTTTTTTTCGATAATGTTTTTAATGAATCAAAGAGGCATGGCCACCGCAAGGGCCATGGTGCTTCTGACATTATCGCACTGTTCGGTCAGAAATTTATTTGGTTTGGCATGTGAAGTTTTATGAGGCGAATTTAAATGGGATGTGAAGTTTATTGGATTAATGAGCTTGTTAAGTTTTAAGGTAGTTCCTTTGAGGTGTTATATATTTTTGAAAAAAATGTAAAATAAATTGATTTTTAATTTTGTATTATCCGATTTTATTATTGAAGAATCGACTTAAAAAAATAGAATATCACATAACTTCTTAATTAATGTGAAATAACATCTGCCCTATAAAACAATCCCTAATAAAAAGGTGACAATAATACTTTATTGAGACATCAGTAAATTGTGAAATTCTGTAATTGGGTCTATTCCCATTCGAGAGATTGTCTGTTTTAAAAAGATGTGGGATGTATTGGTTTCTAACTGACCATTTCTTTACTTAATTAATGTAGAATAATTTATCCTTACAAAAGAGCTAACTGTTACTATATATTACATTGCTAAGCTCGACTAATTTGTAATATTATATCAGTGAACAAATTATCATCACATGTGTATAATAGAATTTAAGAAAAATGATATCCTCTAAGGCCCATGGAATATTCATGATGGGTCCCAACACCCAAGGCCCAAAAAGGAAGGCCTAAAGAGTCAAGCCCATGGACCAAGAGACTTACGAGGACAATTTGGCCCAAAAGGCCCAAAGACAGTCACTCGCATCCCAGGAGGCCCAAGAAGCCTAACTTAACCCAAGAGACTAAGTTGGCCTTAGAAGTCTGAGGACCTGGACTAGCGTCCTAAGAAGCCCAAATGGCGACAATGGTCCGATAGACCAATTTGACCCAAGAGGCCCGAGGATGCCATAAGAAGCTAACGTCACCAATGAAATCTCGAGGACATGAAGCCAAAAATATAACGCTGAAATCCCAAGGGCCTTTAGCAAGCGAAACGTCCGAGGACCTAACTCAATAAACCCAAGGATTCGGCAAAGGCCCAAAAGGCTTTCTAAGTACGAGGACAATCTCTTCATCTCTGAATCGTCAGATCAGGGGAAAAGGGGGGCCCAAGATGACCGAGCACGCCAGCTCAGATGATTCACTATTACCAAGGAGCACGCATTCTCTGCAACATGCCACCTCCGCAAGAAATCACGGCACTTGGAGTACGCGCAATCATCATGGGGCTAACGGCACCTGACACATCGAATCAGCAGAGTTGATGGTAGGCCTCCATGACACGCCGAATCAGCAGAGTTGGTGGCAGGCCTCCCTGACACGCCGAATCAGCAGAGTTGGTGGCAGGCGTCCCAACACACGCCAACGCCACGTGTCCCCATTTCAACGGCATGATCCCCCTCTATAAATACCCCATTCAAGTAACGAGAGAAAGGATTCCAAGAACTAGCATTTGCATACACACTGTGAACAGTAACCAAATGAAAGAAAGTAAGAAAAGAAAAGAGATGGCAAGATCTCTTATCTTGTAACTTTATGTGGCAACAAAAAGTGCCACTGTGACCAGTTGTATTCCATTCTAAAAGTAGTGGAATCTTTCAGACCTAGCGTCCATCACCGTGGTTTTTCCCCCTTTCATTCAAAAAGGAGTTTTCCACGTAAATTCCTTGTGCATTGTGCCCTTGTCCCATTTTCCTTCTCGAAACGTCATTCTCGTCGAACTTAACATTTACTTTGGTGTTGCACGATTTCGTCCGTCCGAGGGCATCGAAAGAGTGCAGCGTACAAACTCGGACTCTCGTTGTACGGTAGAAGGAACACGAGGATGCAACATTGGCGCCGTCTGTGGGAAGCGACTAAAAGTCTGCTTTTCATATCTTCACAAAACGTATAGAAACACTACAACGACTCCAACTCCAAGGTCCAAAATGATGAACACAAGGGTACAAACGAGTGCACCTATCAGAGAGGTGGCCTCACACAACGACGGCCCCGACCCCTACATCGGGGTAGAAAACCACCCTGATCCAGTGGTCAGGGCCTTGGCGGCCAAAATAGAAGGCATGTCTAAGACCTTCGAAATACTCTGCTCCAAGATCGACTAGCGGGTGAGAGGAGCTCCTTCTAGGGCCTCCCAGGCTAGGACGTCCCAAAGCGAGGGCAGGGAGAGAGATCGCCGAGAGAAGCGAACCAACCGGCATGAAAACTCGAGGACCCAAGTCGCCTCTAGCAGCAGGGCCCCACGGGGGCTGGAAGGCCGTCTGAGTCCTCGGATCCGAGAAGAAAGCCCAGAGAGGCGCAACTCTGGGACCCTCCAAAGTCGCCACGGGCGCAGCGCTCGAAAGGCGGTCCCGTGGGATGCTCCCCCCAAGGAGCCAGGGCGGCCCCTGAGCGCCGTGAGGACCGAGAACCCTATGAGTTGAGGCATTACCTCAACGAGAAGAAAACAACTGCCCCGCTCCGAGTGGAGGAGAGGTTAGAAAGAGGAATAAACCGAGTCCTCGGTGAAAGCAGCAGAGGAGGAGCTAATGCCCTCCAATCCCCATTCTCAACAGAAATCAGAACAAGGACGCTCCCTCCAAAGTTCAAAATGCCAAACCTGAAAATTTACGACGGTAGCGCTGACCTGATGGATCACCTCAACCACTTCTGGGAGCACCTGAGCCTGCAGGGTTTGGTTGAGACAACCATGTGCCAGTGCTTCCCTTGACTTTGAAGGGAGATGCAAGGGTGTGGTTCTACGGGATGTCGGTGGACTCCATCCGCACCTTCAGCGACTTGGCTACAGCCTTTCTCTCACAATTTGCCTCCAGCCAGAGGGTGAAGAAGCAGCCCTGGCACCTTACTCGGATCAAACAAGGCGCCAGAGAGAGCCTGAGGGGATTCCTGGCCCGGTTTGTAGCCGAGGCCAGGCAAATCCCCAAACTAACCGACGAGGTAAAGTTAAACGCTTTCCTCTCGGCCCTGGAGGGAGATGCCTTCTTCAAGCACCTCATCCATAAGGGTCCCCAGACCTTTGTGAAGGTCGGAACTGTGGCCAGGGCATACATTGCGACTGAAGAGGCCAACAACGCCAAGTGGTCAGGGAGGGACAAGCACCCCATCTAAAGGCTGCGGAAGGCAAGAGAAAGGCTGGGGACTATCAGAGTCCCAAGGTAGCAAAGAAACAGCACAAGGCCGAACAGAATGCCCGGAGAGAGCCGAGGCCTATGCACTTCACATTGCTGAACGACACCCGCAACAATGTGCTGATGCAGATCTGGGAGAAAAAGTTTCTGAAGTGGCCCAAGCTGCTGAAGAACCTGGGGGGTGGGGATCAGACGAAATACTGTGACTACCACCGCTCCGGGGGCCGCAACACGGAGGACTGTATGACTCTGCAGAAGGACATAGAGGAGCTGATCAAGAGAGGGCACCTCAACCGCTTCCTGTAAAGACCCGGACAAGCTTTCGAAACAGCGGGCGACGGCGAGGCTGAGCCCCCCAGGAACAGAGTGGCTGTGGGGGTCGTAAACATGATATTGAGCCGGCCGGCCAGAGGGAACGAGTAGGAGCTCATAGCATCGAAGAGGCCGTGGACAGGACCCGGAGACGAAGACGAAGTTATCTGCTTTAGCAATAAGGACATGGATCATGTAACTTCTTTTCACTCCAATCCTCTGGTTGTAACTGCACTCGTTTCAGACGGAGCAAATGACTATCGAATGAAACGAGTTTTTATTGATAATGGAAGCTCCAGAAATTTGCTCTACCTCGATGCCTATTTCAAGTTAGAACTTAAGAAGAGTTAAATGAGAGCGCCAGAAAGGCCACTCTATGGGCTGGACAATGAGCCAGTACCTGTTCAAGGTATCCTCCAATTGGAGGTAACGCTAGGGATGTATCCGAGGATAGCGTCCAAGGTCCTCACCTTTCTGGTCGTAGACCTTCCATCGGTCTATAATGTAATACTCGGACACCTATACTTGGCCGCGTTCGGTGCGGTGACTTCCATCCCGCATCTCAAAATGAAGTTTTCAACCCCGTATGGGGTGGGGGAAGTCCTCGGGGATTAATCCACGGGACGGATATGTTACTTAATACAAACCATGCAAGCAACCCTTTCACAACCAATGGAAGACCTTGACCTCAGGGACGAGACCATGCTGCAACATGCGCAGCCTGGGGAGCCAACCATCTAGGTCTCATTGGATCCTGGGGACCCGAAGAAGTATGTTCATGTAGGAAGCTCGCTGCCAGAGTTCATCCAAGACCAACTCACTAGCTTCCTGCGGGAGAACTCGGATGTGTTCGCCTGGTCGCCCAACGATATGCCGGGAATCTCCTCTGAGGTCATAGTCCACAAGTTGGGCATCGACCCTCATCATAAACCCGTCAGGCAAAAGTGTAGGAATTACTCCACAGAGAAGTTGGTGGTCATACGCGAGGAAGTCAAGAAGCTCCTAGACGCCGGGTTCGTCCGAGAAGTGCAATACCTGGACTGGTTGGCCAATGTTGTTATAGTAAAGAAGAACAGTGAAAAATGGAGGATGTGCGTGGACTTCGCCAGCCTCAACAATGCATGCCCCAAGGACAGTTTCCCATTGCCGAAGATTGACCAACTTGTAGATTCGATGTCCGGCCACGAGCTCTTAAACTTCATGGACGTGTACTCGAGCTACAATCAGATCAAGATGAGTCCCGAGGATGAGGAGCACACGTCGTTCATGACGGACCAAGGGACGTACTGTTACAAGATAATGCCATTTGGTCTCAAGAATGCGGGCGCGACTTATCTGCGATTCGTGAACAAGATGTTCGAGGACCAGATAGGTAGGAACGTGGAAGTCTACGTTGACGACATGCTCGTCAAGAGCAGGGCAAGCGGCGATTACATAAAGGATTTGGCCGAGGCCTTCCACGTGCTCAGCACCCACGGGATGAAGCTCAATCCGAGCAAGTGCACATTCGGCATAGTTATGAGAAAGTTCCTGGGTTACATCATGTCGCATCAGGGGATCGAGGCGAACCTAGAAAATATAAACGCCATCCTCGACATGCGATCTCCGCAGACAGTGAAGGAGGTTCAGAAGCTTACCGGGCCGGTGGCCGCCCTCTCCCATTTCCTGGCAAAATCGGCAGAGAAGCACCTGCCGTTCTTCAACGCCCTAAGAGGAATAAAAACTCAAGATTTTCGGTGGAATGACGACTGTGAAGAGGCATTCCAAAGTCTCAAGAGCTACCTCTCGAGCCCATCTCTTTTAACTTCTCCCCAACTGGGAGAGGAGCTGTACGTGTATCTCTCCATGTCTGACACGGCCTTAAGCTCCGCTCTGATACGGGAATAACACGGGAAATAGCAGCCTGTGTATTATGTAAGCAAGACTCTCGCGGATGCCAAGACTAGATACCCACTCACGGAGAAGGTTGCCTTAGTATTGGTTTACTCCGCATAGAAGCTTAGGCCATATTTCCAGGCATACAAGATAGTGGCCTTAACCGACCAGCCATTAAGGGCCATCTCGCAGAAGCTCGAGATATCCGGATGACTAATCAAATGGGCCATCAAATTAGGAGAATTCGATATTGAGTTCCATCCGAGGCCAGCTTTGAAGGGATAAGCCCTTGCGGACTTCCTTGTTGAGACAACAGCGCTGGCCAACGGCGACGGAAGCCAGCCTGGTGTAGACAAGTTTAGCAAGACATCGACGTGGACCCTGCACGTGGACGGCTCCTCGATGAATGATGGCTGCGGAGTTGGTGTTGTTCTGCGTACGCCCAAGGGGCTGGAGATAAAATATTCACTAACCTTGGGGTTCTCGGCCACTAACAACGTTGCAGAGTATGAAGCCTTACTAGCTGAGCTTCGGTTAGCCAAGGAGTGCTCGGCCAAAAATCTAGTCATTTACAGCGACTCCGAATTGGTTGTCAACCAAGTCTGTGGGCACTTCGACGTCAACAGCTCACAACTCTCCAAGTACCCCTCCAAAGTCATAAGTGCGACCTCAAATTTCGAGGCTGTCGAGTTTGTCCATATCCTGAGGGAAGAAAACGCCAAGGCTGACACGCTAGCAAGGGCGGCGGCTTCGGGAGATCCGGAATAGTATGCTCGAGGGATGCATGAAGTTCTAAACAGATCCAGTATCAAAGACCCCGAGCCAGAGGTGATGTAAGTGTTTAACGGCAACACCTGGATGACCCCTTATCTAAGGTACCTATCCGACGGAATATTGCCTGAGGATCCGATGAGGCCAAGAAGGTAAAGAAGACAGTGGGGTGGTACACGATCATAGACGGCCAGTTGTACTGGCGAGGTTTCTCGACCCCTTACTTAAGGTGTCTCACCCCCGAGGAGGCCGAGTACGCCCTCCAGGAGGTGCACCTCGGGATATGTGGGTCCCACATCAGAAGAAAGAACTTGGCCTTCAAACTCATGAGGTAGGGATACTACTGGCCAACGATGAAGTACGACGCCATAGACTTTGTGCACAAATGCGAGAACTGCTAACTCCATAGCAACGTGAGTCATCGCCCCAACACAGATCTCCGAGCACTCCAACTACCGTGGCCTTTCATCCAGTGGGGGCTTGACATTCTCAGACCGCTCCCGCTCGCGCCCGGACAGAGGAAGTTCCTAATCATTGGGATATATTACTTCACCAAATGGGTGGAGGTAGTACCACTCGCAAGAATAACGGAATAAAATGCCACTGAGTTTATCTGGCAAAACATCGTGTGCAGATTTGGGATCCCAGAGTGCATCATGACCCACAACGGGACGCAGTTTACCAAAAAACGGTTTACTAAGTACTACACCAGCCTAAAGATCAATTTGGTCCACACGTCAGTAGCTTACTCCCAAGTTAACGGGCAAGTGGAGGTCACAAACCGCACGATTTTGCACGGGCTCAAGACTAAGCTGGAGTGTTCCGAGGGCTCGTGGGCATACGAGCTGCCGTCCATCCTCTGGTCATACAGGACGACGCCCAGAGAACCCACGAGGGAGACCCCCTTCAGTCTCTGCTACGGGGTTGAAGTTATCATCCCAATAGAAGTAGTCCTCACAAGTCCACGAGTTGGATGCTTCAGTTCAACCGACAACAGCCAGAGGCTCCGAGAAAACTCGACATGCTCGAGGAGCTCCGCGACCAAGCTAGGCTAAGGGTAGCGGCGTACCAGCAGCAGGTTGCCCGCTACTACAATAAGAAGGTAAAGGCGCGGTAGTTCAAGGTTGGGGATCTGGTGCTGAGAAGCGTGGAGGCCACAAGGAAAAACGCCGGCAGAAACAAACTCTTCTCGAATTAGAAGTGACCATTTTTGGTCTCTACCATCCTTCGGGGCGGGGCCTACAAATTGTACACCCAGGAGGGTAAGCTGGTACCCCGAACTTGGAATGCCATGCACTTCAGAAGATATTATCAGTGATAAACATATCGCCTGCTATCCAGATAACCTATCAAACCTAAGCTGTCCTTAGGTGAGACGACCCTCTCGTCCCTTATATATATAAAATAAATAAATAAATAAAAAGGGGGAAAAGAAAACTCGAACTCATTCGAGCGGCCCAAGAGGCCGTATTTTTTTTTAAAAAAACTCGGATTCGTCCAAGTGGCCCAAGAGGTCGTATTTCAAAAACTCAGATTCATCCGAGCGGCCCAAGAGGTCGTATTTTAAAAACTTGGATTCATCCGAGCTACCCAAGAGGTCGTATTTCAAAACTCGGATTCATCCTAGCGGCCCAAAAAGTCGTGTTTCAAAAACTCGGATTCGTCCGAGCGGCCAAAGAAGTCGTATTTCAAAAACTCGAGTTCGTCCGAGCGGCCCAAGAGGTCGTATTTTAGAACTCGGATTTGTCCGAGCGGCCAAAGAGGTCGTATTCAAAACTTGTATTTGTCCAAGTGGTCCAAGAGGTCGCATGACAAAGAACTCAGACATTAGTTGGGCACAAGGCTAACTTGTTTAGCGCCGTGACAAAAAATACTTCAGAAATCAAGGAGAAGGAATCAAACACTCGAATTGAAATTGAATATCCATTTTATTCATGTACAGCATATGAACAACAATAAAAAAAAAAAAAGAAGCTAGCTTTCAGAGGGACCCCGCGGAGGAGTGGTCCCAGGTTGTCCTTCTTCTTGAAATTGGGAAGTCTCTGCCTGGCACGAGCTCCCCAGCTGATCAGAAGGACGAGGACCCCCGGAAGGACTCGGACGAGGGGACCCAGGAAATGGCCTCCCTGCAATTCCGTACATGTCCCGAGGGCATGTGGCACTTGCGTTCCGAGGATCCAACATGGCAGTGGGAAACCGCGGATACAACAACCACATCAGCCGACGGTACAAATGAATGCCATCCCAATACTTGGTCTCCAACAGGGGCACTATATCCACGGCTCTCACCGACGCCCTCAGCGCTTCCTCCAGCTGGAAGTTCCTTTATCGAAGGAGTTCATACTGAATTTGCTGAAGCCTTAGGGTTTTCTCAAAAGATGCGTTCTTTGGAGTGGCCTCAGCAAGCTCCACTTACAGTCGCTGGCTGTCCACTCCAACAGCCCTTAAAGACTCCATCTCCGAGTAGGCTTGGGCAACCTCGCCAATCAGCTGATTGAAGCTCCCGGCCAGATCCTGAAATTGTAAGAAGAGACAAGTTCATTGAGACACAAACAATAGGAAGCAAGGCAGGTGGAAAAATGGTGAAGTACCTTAGAGACGAGAGAGTCATGGCTTTGGCCATGCTCCCCTGTGACCTCGGCCTCCAACGGCTCATCTACGAGTGCCGCAGCAGTATCAAAAATAGTCTCGAACAAAGGACCTTCTGAAACAGGGGGCTCAACAACTTCCGAGGGCTCAACAACTTCCGAGAGCTCAGCAACCTCAAGGGGCTCTGAGACCATGACCTCAACCTCATTGCTGCTAAGAATCTTGACAGTATCCTCAGCAGGAGCGACGATGATTGGCTCTAGTCCACAAGGCTCCCCAACCTCAGCAGCCTCCAGGGCGGGAATGGTCACAATCATAGCTGCCTCCTCGCCCTGGTTATCTCCAGCCTCCTCTGCGGCCTCAAAAACGTTAGGGTCCTCGGATGGACTGGCAAGAAATTCCAAGACCTCACCCTGGATCTCCGCAGCAGCAGAAGAAGGGCCTGCGACCTCAGGCTCCGCAGTAGGACCGATAACCAAACCCCTGGCCCTCCAAACAAGAGGCGCAATGATGGCGTCATCATTGCTGGACGAGGGGTATTCGACGATTGGCACCGAATCCTTCGAGGCCTCAGTCCGTTGACTCTTCCGTGGCATCTTAGATGGCTCCTCAATGGTAAGAGAACTTCCTTTTTTCCTTAATCACTTGTTCTTTTTCTTTGCAGTTGTAGCAGTGGTGGAGTCCTCGGATGTTGTCACCCATTTGGCCTTCGTCAGGTTTTCGGGCGATAACCAGGTATTTCTCTTTCCAACATTAAAGCTGCCAAGGTTGGCCATCACCAAGTCCGTGACCACCTTGGCAACTTCCCTCTCCTTTGTAGTGGCATCCGAGCAGTATTTGCTCACCACGTTTTTCCATATAAGGGAGAGCTCCCAGTTCTCCCGGACGTCCAAAAAGAAGAATTTATTCTTCCACCTTTTGGTGAAATTCGGGTTTCCTCCACTCATCACGGCAAATTCCGGACGAGAAGTCATGGTGATCCAGTCTAGATTATGAGTGAAGCGAAACATGACCTTCACCATGGCTACCTCGAGAACTTTCTGGTGGCAACGCGCAAACACACAAAGGAAAACTAAGTACTTGATGGCGTTCTGCTGAAGCCTGGTGAACGGGACGCCCAACTCCCTCATCAGAGGGTACAACACCAAAGGAATTGGGAAGCGAAGCCCACCTTTGAGATGGACTTCATAAACGTCGATGAAGCCGTCAGGAGGGCTGCAAGCTCTCTTAATGGCTCCAGGGACCACCATCGCCACGGAGTCTGGAACGTTGTACTTCACCCGAATCTGCTCAAGGTCTTTAAGGGAGAGAGAGGAAGCAGTTTCCTTAACCCCAGGAGTCATGAAAACGGGAGAAGCATCTCTGCGAAACGAGAGAAGAGGAACGACGGCGAAGGGATTTGGAAAGCAAGAGAAATGATAAGGATGCGCAAAAGTGATGGAGGAAGGAAACGAAAACGAAAATGAAAAGGAAACTTAAAAGGAATTCGAAAACATAAAACAGCGCCCTCATCATAACCCTAGCCACGCGTCAGTGGCCCATATGCAGGGAGCGATCGTGGGCTTTGGCTTCCCGAGGTGACGTCACCTCAATTAATGATGCATTTAATGCCTTGCAGAAAATCAAACGGCAACGCCAGATGGATCTCAGACTGGTAAGAAGGTCTCGGACGGATGAGAGACAACTCCCACCTGCAAGGCGAGGCGCACGCGGACTGCCACTATAGGAGAGCACTTTCCAGACATATCAAACGATTGAAGTTCTCCAACCCTCAGACATGGGAGGCTAATGATGGGTCCCAACACCCAAGGCCTAGAAATGAAGGCCCAAAGAGTCAAGTCCACGGATCAAGAGACTTACGAGGACAATTTAACCCAAAATGTCCAAAGACAGTCACTCGCGTCCTAGGAGGCCCAAGAAGCCTAACTTAGCCCAAGATGTTAAGTTGGCATTAGAAGCTCGAGGACCTGGGCTAGCGTCTTAAGAAGCCCAAATGGCGACAATGGTTCGAGAGACCAATTTGACTCAAGAGGCCCGAGGACGCCATAAGAAGCTAATGTCACAAATGAAATCTCGAGGATATGAAGCCAAGAATATAACGCTGTAATCCCAAAGGCCTTTAACAAGCGAAACGTCCAAGAACCTAACTCAATAAACCCGAGGATTCGGCAAAGGCCCAGAAGGCTTTCTAGGTACGAAGACAATCTCTTCATCTCTGAATCATCAGATTAGGGGGCCCAAGATGACCGAGCACGCCAGCTAAGATGATTCACTGTTACTAAGGAGCACGCATTCTCTGCAACACCCCACCTCCACAGGAAATCACGGCGCTAGAGCACGCGCAATCATCATGGGGCTAACGTCACCTGACACGCTGAATCAATAGAGTTGGTCGCAGGCCTCCCTGACACGCCGAATCAGCAAAGTTGGTGGCAGGCGTCCCAACACATGCCAATGCCACGTGTCTCCATTTCAATGGCATGATCCCCCTCTATAAATACCCCATTCAAGTAACGAGAGAAAGGATTCCAAGAGCTGACATTTGCATACACACTGTGATCAGCAACCAAGTGAAAGAAAGTAAGAAAAGAAAAGAGAGGGTGAGATCTCTTGCCTTATAACTTTGTGTGGCAACAAAAAGTGTCACTGTGACCAATTGTATTCCATTCTAAAGGTAGTGAAATTTTTCAGACCTAACATCCATTACCGTGGTTTTTCTCCCTTTCATTCAAAAAGGAGTTTTCCACGTAAAGTCATCGTGCATTGTGCCCTCGTCCCATTTTCCTTCTCGAAACGTCATTCTCGTCGAACTTAATATTTACTTTTGTGTTGCACGATTCCATCCGTCCGAGGGAATCGAAAGAGTGCAGCGTATAAACTCGGACTCTTGTCGTGCGGCAGACGGAGCGCGAGGACGCAACAATTCATATTTGGGAAAAAAATATGTTTTTGTTGTCATTCAATTGTGTTAGGTATAGCATTAGTAGAGCTAATTCGATTAATTAATATAACAAGTCCATAAATAATAAGTTTAGAAATGAAAAAGTATTAACCGATTTATTAAACTTGAATTTAAAAAATAAAGTCTTATCTTTGAACCAATTTTGATTAGAAAAAATCAAAATTAGGTGGACAACCGAGTAATTGAGTAGCTAAAATGATACAGAAAGGATTAAGTCATAAACCTCAATGGTTAGATATTCGATTAACAAACCTAGCAATTAATTTAACCAAGTTGTTAGCCCAGCCTAGCATGCAAACCAAGCAAGCAATTTATATACTTTACAATTAATTAATATGAGAATCTCCTAATTAATATTAACTATTTATAATTATCAGTTGAATTACATTCAAAAAATCTTACGATCAAAATATACACAAATGTGGTTAAATTAATTAGTTTTTAACTAACCTAACCATTTAGATTTTAGTATTTTAGTTCCCTTTAAAAAATCACTATTAATTTATCACGTGATTATAAATATGCCTACCTTTTTAAAAAATGGGATAAAAATAAGAAAACAAGCATAAAGTAAAAGCCCTCCAATTACTTGTTCTTTCATATGCAATATGAAGCCAAATCCTCTATCTCTTTCTTTTATTCTAATAATTTCCACATTCTAAATTTTTAAACGTCGAAAGATATTATGAAAAGTGTATTTTATATCCTTTAAATTCTTATTTGTTATTGTAGCGTATAGAATTTGAATCAAAGGTTTGATAATTTAACTCAAATTTATTCAAATTGTGATTCAGATTTCACATACGCATTAAATTATTTCATAAATGCTATAAAATATATTTTAAAATATCACAAATTATGTCAGTTAATTTTGTGTCAGCCGTATAAAAGCTTATCTACGTCATT
>JAODPA010028385.1:0-12616 GCA_025585075.1 Nepenthes mirabilis
CTTTGGGCGCCATTGCTGCTCTTCGAAGGTAGAAGATGGGAGAAATCGGGGTTGGTGACGGTAGCGTGCGGCCTAGTCGGCGCATTGAGGGTCATCGACGGCGGCTAGAGGAGATCGGTGGCAGTTCTCTTTGGTTGGTGAGAAGCCATCAAAATGACTGACGGTGTTGTCGGCAGCGACCGCAAAGGTAGGGTGAGGAGAAGCAGCAGCGGTCAACGGTGGTTGGTAGTGGCCGGGTCGATGGCAGTGAGTTGAAGACGTGCACAGGAGTTGTGTGGTGAGAGAGGAAACTCGTTTTACGCGAGTTGAATAGAATGAAGGGCAAATTTGGGTTAATAAAAATATTGTGTGGGAATTCTTTTTCTTCCTTAATCAGGAATAAAAAATACCTTGTATCATCAAGGAATAGTTATTCCTTATAATCAAGGAATAACTATTCCTTCGAGAATTGCTATTCCTTAATAAAGTGCAACCAAACGGTGAAATTCTTATTCCACCAAGAATAAGGAGGGAATAGAATTTCTATTCCCTCCAACCAAACATAGGGTAAGGGTCGGAGTTATTGTGGAATCTTTAGAGCCGGAGAAGGTTTTGCTGGCAAGTATGGATCATTTTTATGTGAACTCATATCGATTGGATTAAAAGTGTAGCTGAATATTCACATGAATATAATATTGAGATGGAATATTGTGAAATTCACGCACATAAAGCGCGCATGATGAAATGGCTGATGGGAAACTAAGCATTGAGCCAAAGGACATCCAATCGGACTACTGGACCGAAGGACAACCATGGCGGAGCCAATGATAAAGGAGAGCAAGTTAATACCAAGTTCGAAGGCCGACCAGTTGGATTGGTGAGACAAAACCGATTGGCCAAATTGGTAAGACGAAGGCGACTAATTGGACTATCTAGTCCGAGAGGTAACCAAGTGTTAAAATCTAAAGAAAGACCGGACTGTTTGAAAGATGACTAGTTGTCAGACAACTCTGGGGGTTTATAAAAAATGCACGAAAACTCTCTTCAGAGTTTATAAAAGGGGGAGTGTGCTTGAGAGAAAGGAGTGACTTCTGCCAGTCACTTTGTAAAATTAGATAAACCAGTGAGTATTGGTAGTGAAAGAAAGAGAAGAAAAGAGAGAAGAATATTTTCTTAGTATTGCTCTGAAATTTTTTACTACTACTCGAGTTCATTGATACGAGACGTCAGGTTCTTATATTGGGATTTGTATAATCAAATTTTATATAATAAAAATTTATGGACTCACAATCCCATGATTTTTTTCTCTTGTTCAAAAGATAGTTTTCAACGTACAATCTTATGTTTTGTTTTATTTGTGATTGTCTTTCCGTGTACTAGGTTTCGTCATTATTGCTATTCATCTTTCATTATCGATTCATCCAAGTGGGCAGCAGTTACTCTCAATAGGTGGCATCAGAGGCAAGTTCTCTATGCCGGCCGTTGAGTTTTGCGTGGATTGATGGAGGTCTAAAATAAAATAATTTGCTTGAACGGTACGAATTACGATATTTAACAAAGATGAAGGACCAATTGTTTTTCAAGACCATGCACCTCCTGGTATTCGCCACTCAAAAGTGAAAGACGAAGTCAGAGGAAGAATGGGGCTTTGAGTACAAGTAAGTCTACGGTTATATTCATTAATTGGTGAACGATAATATGAATAATTATATTTGGAATGAGACGAACACGAAGGTACTGTGGGAGAAGTTAGAAACTCTCTATACTTTTAAAACAAATAACAAGTTGTTTCATTTAATAAAATTGATGCAAGTGAAGTACAAGGAAGGCACACCCATAGCCAACCACTTGAATTAGTTTCAAGGATGTGTGAACCGGTTGAGCAGTAGGGGCATTAAGTTCGAAGATGAGTTACCGGGCATGTAGTTATTGACAACCTTGCCAAACTTTTGGGAAGTGATACGAGTCACCATTGTTAATACTGCTTCGAATGGCGTGATGATTCTTGAGATAATAATGGGAGCCGTGCTCAACGAGGAGATGAGGTGTCGGTCGCAGGAGTCTTCCTCTCCGCACTCCAAATTGCTGGTCACTGAATCATAGGGAAGAAATAAAGAGCACGACCCTAAGTCCGGAGAGAAGAGTAGAATCACTTTCCGGTTAAGGTATCAGAACCTTGAATACCATTATTGCAAAAAGAATGGTCACATTAAAAAATACAATTTCAATTGAAAGTATGAAAACGTAGAAGGCAAGGAGAACAAAACTGACAAGAGCTGAGACGAGAAGAGGGCCTCGGTCTCGGTTGTCACTGAGGGTAATGTCTGGTTGGTGTGTGAAGAGGATGAGGTGGCTAATTTGATCGAGCACGAGTCCGACTGGGTAGTGGACACTAGTGCATCACTCCACTCCATATCACGAAGGAGACTCTTCATATCTTACACTCCGAGTGATTACGAAGTGTTAATGATGGGTAATGAAGGGACTTCCCAAGTCGTCGGCAGAGGTGACGTGTCCCTTGTGACCAATAATGAAGCCCGATTATCGCTAAGAAATGTACGACATGCCCAAAACATCTGAATGAATTTGGTTTGTGTAGGCATGCTGGACGATGGAGGGTTTTGCAACACATTTTGTGAATGGGTATGAAAACTAACTAGAGGGTCTCTAATAGTTGTCCATGGAAGGAAGGTCTCCGACTTATATGTGTTGCATGGCTCTACAGCGGTCGGAGAGGTGCATGTTATGAGCATTGAGGAGTCTCCAGACTTGTATCACTGTGGGCTGATCCACAAGAGTGATAAGGGACTGAACAGTTTGGTTAGGAAGGATCTTCTCTGAGGCTAAAAGAAGTTAAGCTGAAGACCTATTTTCATTGTTTGGTGGGGAAGTAACAGGAAGTCTCATTTAATAGAGACTCGTCCACCAGGAAGGTCGAATTACTTGAGTTGGTTCACACCGATGTATACGACCTGTTCAAGGAGAAGTCGTTCAGAGGAGCACTATACTTCATTATGTTCATTAATGATTATTCAAGAAAATTGTAGGTGTATCTGCTGAAGATGAAAGATCAAACCCTTGGTATTTTTAAACACTTTCATGCCTTGGTGGAGAGGCAGATGGGGAAGAAGATCAAGTACATTTGGAATGATAACGGTAATGAGTACATCGAACCTTTTGATGCATACTGTACCTTACATGGTACTCGGCATCAAAGGACCCCTCAAAAAACACTATAATTGAATGGGGCGGATGAACTGAGCGTTGATGAAGAGAATTTATTGTGTACTCTCGGAGGTGAAGCTCCCTAAATTGTTTTGGGGGGAAGGTTTGAAGGTAATGGCCTATATTGTCAACCGATCTTCAAGCAGCCCGTTGAATGGAGAAATCCTTGTGAATGCGTGGTCCAGTTGGAAGGTGTCCTATGACAATTTATGAGTATTTGGATGTAAGGTTTTTATTCACATCTCAAAGGATGAAAAAAGCAAGCTCGAGCCGAAGATAAGGGAATGCATCTTCCTTGGTTATGGAAAAGATGAGCTAGGTTATTGGCTTTATGACCCGGTTGAGAAAAAGATTATTCGGTCGAGGGATGTAATATTCATTGAAGATGAAATGATAGAAGATTTTGGCAAGAAGACGAAGGCCTCTTCTAACAATGATAGCGGCCAGGCTACTGATACAAGCCTTGAGTCTGTCCGATACAAGCCTTGAGTCTGTCCGATCGAAGCTAGTTCATCACGAGGTCGGTGGCCATAATATTACTGAAGAGGATGGAGTTCGAGGGACTTTGACACCCAGTAGTGATGCGGATGACATTACTCCTCATGATGTTGCCGAACGGGCCGAGACCTTTTCACTTTGGCGATCCTCAAGAGACTAAAGAACCTCTGTTTGTCTATCGGCCGATGAGTATGTATTGCTCATGGATGAAAGGGAGCCTGAGAGTTTTGAGGAAGGCATGAAGGATGAGCGCAGAATGGAGTAGCTGGAGGCCATGTAGGACAAGATGAGTTTACTGTACAAGAATCACACCTTTGAGTAGACACAGTCGCCAAAGGGGAAGCAAGCGCTGAAGAATAAGTGGGTCGTTTACTTGAAGGCTGATGAGAATAGCTCAAAACCAAGATAAAAGGTAAGGCTGGTGGTGAAAGATTTTAATAAACAGAAGGGCATCGATTTTGACGAGATCTTTGCCCCAATGGTGAAAATGTCTTCAATCCAAGTAATACTTGGATTGACCGTTGTTTTTGACTTAGAAGTAGAACAGTTGGATGTCTGGACGACGTTTCTTTATAGTGATCTTGAGGAGGAAATTTTCATGGAGTAGCCAAAAGGATTCTGAGTCGAGGGAAAGTAATGACTAGTGTGTCGTTTGAGGAAAAGCCTACACAGGTTGAAGCAAGCATCGAAGTAATGGTATAAGAAGTTCGAATTCGTCATGGTCAGTCAAGAGTACTGAAAGACTATTTCGGACAATTGTGTCTTTATGCAGAGCAAGATGACTTCATTATTCCCCTACTTTATATGGACGATATGCGGATTATCGGTTGAGATACCTTCAAGATCAAGGAGTTGAAGCAGCAGCTCGGGGAAGCCTTTACGATGAAAGATCTTGGGCCAGTGAAATAAATTCTGGGTATCAGAATATTTTGCAACCACAAGGTAAGAAAGTTATGGCTGTCTCAGGAAAGCTATATTGAGAAGGTGCTCTAGCGTTTTAATATGGAGAAGTCAAAATCGGTGAGCACTCCATTGGCCGGATTCTTTAAGCTGAGCAACCAACAACGTTTTTCCTCGGATGATGAGAATGCAAGCTTGAGAGGTGTACCCTACTCATCAGCCACATATAGCCTGATATATGCTATGGCATGCATGAGACCGGATATGGCTCACACCTTCGACACAGTCAGCTGTTTTTTATCAAACCCCGGAAGGAAGTATTAGTTTGTGGTGAAGTGGATATTGAAATGTTTTCAGAGAACCTTCAAACTGTGCTTGCAATTCAGAGACGATAAACCACATCTGGTCGAATACATTGATACCGACATGGTTGAGGATGTTGACTCTCAGAAGTCCACACCGGGATACATATTCAAGTTTGCAGGAGGAGCAGTCTCTTGGTAATCGAAGTTGTAGAAGTGCGTTGCTCTCTCAACCACCGAGGCGGAGTTTATTACTGTGACATTGGTGAGTAAAGAAATGTTGTGGACGAAGAAGTCGTCCGGGAGTTTGGTTTCAAGTAGGAGAGGTACGTGCTACTTTGTAATAATCAAAGTGTAGCTCACCTCTGTAGAAACTCCTCATTCTACTCCAAATTAAAACATATTGATGTTCGATATTATTGGGTGCGAGATGTCATTGACTCAATGATATTGACACTCAACAAGGTCAGAATTGAAAAAAATAGGTTGGATATGATGACCAAGGTGTTACCAAGGGGGAAGCTTGAAGTCTGTTGTAGTATTAATGGATTAACAAATATCACCCCCACACGGTCATGAAGAAAAGTTTGTTGAGATATAGGTCACTCCCGTATGGGCCATATCGATTGGAGCGAAGGTGTAGCTAAATACTGACATGAGTACAATAATGAGAAGGAGTATTATGGTGTTCACACGCACTTCGCACGTGTGGTAAAGTGGCTAATGGGCAACCAAGTATTGGGCCGAAAAGCATCCAAGTAGACTATCGGACCAAAGGGCATTCATCACGGAACCAATGATGAAGGACAACCAGTCAGTATCGTGTCTGAAATCCGAATGGTCGGACTGACGATACGAAGGCCAACCGGCTAGACTGGTAAGACGAAGGCGACCAATCGGACTGTCTAGTCCAAGAGGTGACCGGAGTGTTGATACAAAGGGAAATCAGACAGCTTGAAGGATGGCCTGCTATCGAGTCACTTTAGGGTTTATGAAAAGCGTGCGAAAACTCCCTTTAGGGTTTATAATAGAGGGAGTGCGTCTGAGTGAGAGGAGTGACTTCCGCCAATCACTTTGTGTAAAACTAGATAGATCAGTGAGTACCGTTAGTAAGAGAAAGTGAAGAAAAGAAAGAGAAAAGAGAGAAGAATATTTTCTTCTTTTGTCGTCATTCATCTTTTGTTGTCGATTCATCCAAGCCGCCAGCAATTACTTCCAACAAGGTGGCAAAAGACGGAGAAGTTTGCATGGGGAAGGGCGAGTTGGGGGTGGCGGAGGTTCTGGCAAATTTGGCAATGTTGGTGGTGAGCAAGGGGATTACTGACAGCAAAGAGTCAGCTGACAGTTGTCGTAGTGGTAAAGCAAGAAATCCAGTAAACAAGTGAAGAGCAGGTCAACGCCACCGGTTGATTCGAGGTTGATCCCGAATAGTTACTTTTATAGTTTCTCCTTTTATAGTTATTTTATCGTTAATCTGTTTCTATTAGTATTATATAAATGTCATGTTCGATTGCTGATAATTGATATCTCTAAATTTTAAGAAAACTTTCTGAGAAAAGTTTCGTTAGAAGTCGTGTTTAGCGACAAATTTGATCCTATCTTCCTTTTCTGCCTTCGCCTTTGTTATAAGTTTACATTCGATTGTAAATGTGATGTTCTCATCTTGAAGTCTACTAAAACACAAAGAAGTGTACTTTACAAGCTTATATCACATTTTTGAGGGAAAGATCAAAAAATTTAGTCTGAGGCCTCACTGTTGTTTTTATACCTGCAGTGTCTTCAGCTGCTCTATGTACTATGTAACTAAACTGGAAGAGCAACCTCAGCAACCTCAATTCTCATAACAATGTCATTTTTGCTATCTCACAAAATGAATTTGGCCAAACACAAATTATTAAGTATTGGTGCAGAACAAGCCATATGATAATACTTTGAGCAGTTACGCTCTGCAATGATTTATCATTTTTGCTGAGGACTTGAAATATGTTTGTACTTTAATGGGATCAAGCTGCAACATCTCAAGAGTGCAAGAAGGAATGCAAAAACGATGTCTTAAAGCTTGAAAAGGCCGAGGAGGATGCCGAGTCCGTTGCACCAGGTCCATTTTGCAAGACATCACATATCCAATGCCAAGATAGAATATGGCGCAGGCCTTTTAATTTTCATGTGATGATTATGGAAGCATATCATTACTATGCGAGTTGATAAAGAACCATTGGTTTGGATCTTTTTCGTCGAACGGAATGCACGAGACTATGTACAGTTTTGTCCATGGACAATGAAATGATTTGTCTGAGCCAGGTGATTTGTTGGGTTTGGCTACTCCCTCATGAATAGCTTAATAAACGGACACGTTATCGGAAGATCACACAGGATATATGCGATATTCAGAGTGCTGCAAATTGGCTGCAGTAATGACCAAAATGACTATTTGTCGGTGTAGACAAATCTCAGAGAAGACCATCTGCCAAAATAAGAAAATCTAGGAGTGACATTTGTCGGTATGGAATACCAATATGGAATTTTTGGTATGAAAATTTTAGAATAGAGGCTAGAATGGAATTTGCCGGTATGGAATTGTTGATATGGAATTGTTGGTATGAAATACCGGTATAGAATTTTTCAAATGGAATTCCAGAGTGGTTTTTCCGGAATAGAATTCCGGAGTGAAAATTTGGAGTGTATTTCCGGAGTGATTTTGTCGGAGTGATGTCAAGGGCCAGAGTGGTGCGCAGTAGACCTTCCAGATAAATGATCTGGTCGAGAAGATAGCTGACTTTATAGAATAGTTGACTTTTAAGAGTTGGTAAGATTTACAAAATAGGTAGTTGACCTGTAGAGTATGTACCGTCTGTGCAAAATAGGTTGACCTGCAGGGCATGCATCGTTTGAAAAAGCGCAAAAATTGATGAAGTCATAGGAAAAGATAATGTTGGTCTGCAAGATAGGTCAGGTGAGCAGATGGGATTTGGAGATGAAATTTTTATAAGAGCACACCAGGCGCTTCACGGTAGAGTAGAGGGAGCGGCAGTGGAACAGAGAGTGGAACATAGCAAAGTGCAAAAGGGAGCTCTTACTATTCGTTACTTGCCGCCACACTTATAAAATCAGAGAGTAGAGTGCACCACCAGTTAAAGGAATGAGAGAAGAAAAACATAGAGATAAGTGGATAGGAGAGTTTTCCTAACTCTGGAGATTATTTTTTCTTATTCTATCTCGGGTGTGTTGCAGGTATTCTATTTCGGGGGTTTTTATAACCGATTTTACGTAGTGAAAACTTATTCAAAATTTGTCCCATAATTTTTTTCTTGGTTGATAAGGGTTTTCACGTCAAAAATATTGTACATTCTTTATTTCTTATACCTACTAAATTGGTGGATGACGACCGACAAAGGGTTTAGATTTTTCACTGCGTGCATACCATTTTCTGTCCCCTCGGTTTTAACCGACTGGCATCCCTTCAACTCTAATAAGTGGTATTAGAGAGAGGTTACAAACCTTCGGCTTGATGATGTCATTGTCAAGGAGTTTGCCGTTTAGTATGGAGAAATTTAATTGGCAAAATAATTTTATCGTTTGGTAGGAAAGGATGAGAAATATTTTGGCGCGGGAAGGAACGATAAAAGCACTCCGAAGGAAAGAAGACGGGCAGAAGAATATGACGGAGGAAGAGTGACAAGACAAGAAGGATCTTACTAATTATATGATCAAGTTGTGTCTTGCGGATAACATTTTTTAAGAGGTCATTAGCTTGTCAAACCCAGCGACGATTTGGAAGAAATTTGAAAGCCAGTATAAGTCCAAGTCCCTAACAACGAGATTGCAAATGAAGAAGCGGTTCTATGGTTTGCGTCTGTCGGAAGGGGACAGCTTTGAGAAGCACTTAGACAAGTTCAAACGGATTGTGACGTAGATGTTAGACATTGATGAGAAGATTAAGGAAGAAGACAAAGCGTTGGTATCGTTAGCGTCTTTACTAGCCTTGTATGATGATGTTGTCACGATACTGCTATTTAGGAAAGACACATTCAATCTGGATGAGGTCATCGCTTCCTTACTTATGAATGAGTTAAGGTGGAGAGGAAATGGTAAGGTATCAGGGGAACCGAGTCTACTTGTGACGACCAACGGTAGGAGATGAGGGAGATCGAGGGACCGAGGTGGAAAATCGGAGAGAAGGAACATTCAGTTCAAGCTTTTGGAGAAGTCGTGCTTTTATTGTGGTAAAAAGGACTACATGAAGCTGGACTTCCCGCAGAGGAAGTAGGAGAAGGAGGGCGGAGGCAATCATTAGGGGAGATAGGATCATGATAATGATCGAAATACTATCGTTCTCTGTGGAGACCTCCTGGTTGTCCACACGGGGGAAGCATAGGGCCTACCGAGTCGAGAGACGAGTTGGGTGATGGACAATGGTGCCTCACACTATGTGACATTGGGAAAGTCCCACTTCATGACCTATTCTCTTGAGGACCACAATGGGTAATAATGTCTCGTTGAGGGTTGTTGGTATCAGGAATGTTTGCTTGCAAACAAGCAATGAGAAAAATTTCGTACTAAAGGGTGTGCGACGTGTCTCGAATTTGAGGTTGAATGTAAATTCAATTGAGAAACTCAATGAAGAAGGTTTTAGGACGACGTTTGAAAATGACCGATAGAAATTCACCAAAGGCACCTCAATTGTGGTAAGGGGAAGTAAGAGATCAGGTTGGTACCTGATAAAGGCTTGGGTTTCCAATGATGAAATTAAGGTAACTAATGGGGGTATTAGTCAAGGTGACATGAGAAGGTGGTCAAGGTGGAATGTAATGAAGAATGATTTAATTGGGAAGACAGAGCTGAAGAGGAGTGGGATTACTCCAGGTTCAGTGGAGCGGAAGAAGGTATTATTCAGGTTTGCGGAGGCCGATGACGAAATCCTAATTAAGGAAAAGCTGCCGAAATGCAAGCATGACGGTCGCAGGGTAAAGATGAAGGTTTTCCCCACAAAGTCGTGAGTAAAAGTTTATTGGGTTTGGTCACTCCCTTATAGATGGTTCAACAAATGGACACGTAATCAGATGATTGCATAGGATTTGTACGATATTTGGAATGTTGTAAACTGGCTGCAGTAATTACCAGAATGGCCATTTGCTAGTGTAAGCAAATCTCGAAGAAAACCATTTGTCAGAATAGGCAAATCTCGGAGTGAAAAATGCAAGAGCGGCATTTGCCGGTATAGAATTTTTGGTATGAAAATTTTGGAATAGAGGCCGGTATGAAATTTGTCGGAATGGAATTGTTGGTATGGAATGCCGATATGGATTTTTTGGAGTGGAAATTCGGAGTGGGTTTCTGGAGTGATGCCAAGGGTCGGAGTGGTGCCAAGGGTCGAAGTGGTGCACAGTTGACCTTCCAAATAAATAATTTGGCCGAACAGGTAGCTAACTTTATTGAGCAGTTAGGTTTCCAGAGTTAGTAAGCTTTATAAAATAGGTAGCTAATTTGTAGAGTATGCGCTGTTTGTACAGAGTAGGTTGACCTGCTAGGCATGCGCCATTTGGAGAAGCACAAAAATTGGTGAAATCGTAGGAAATGAAAAAATTTGTCCGTAAGATCAGGTCAGGTGAGCAAATGAGATTTAGGGTCAGGGTTTTTATAAAAGTGCACCGGGCGCTTTAGGGCAAAGTAGAGGAATCGGTAGGATAGCGGTAGTGGAACGGAGAGTAGAACGAAGCAAAGTGTGGGAGGGAGCTCTTGCTATTCGCTATTTGTCACTACACTTGTAAAATCAGTGAGTAGAGTGCACCACCAATGAGAAGAATGAGAGAATAAAAATATAAAGATAAGAGGGTAGGAGAGTTTCCTAACTCTAGAGATTATTTTTTCTTATTTTGTCTCGGGTGTATTGCGGGTATTTTGTCTTAGGGGTTATTGCAACTGATTTTACACAGTGGAAACTCGTTTGGAATTCGTTCCGTGGTTTTTTTCTTAGTTGAGAAAGGCTTTCACGTTAAAAATGTTATATATATTTTTTATTCCTTATACTTACTAAATTGGTGACTTACGACTGACAGGGGATTCAGATTTTCCGTTATGTGCATGCCATTTTCTGTCCACTCAGTTTTGACCGGCTGGCATTTCCTCAGCCCCAACAGAAAATTCATGGAGTCGCAATTCTCCAAGCATTCCTTGGTGCATATTTCCATGCCCTTGGTTCCTGACAATCCCTGGTCTTGATCATCATCATCAACAACAACAACATCCCGTCTTCCACAATGATGAAGATCATCAGACTACTTTTCTGGATAATAAAATGGTTGCCGCTCCATCCTCACACATTGTACCTTATTGGCTGAACTGCTCATCGTGTTCATCTCCGTATGTCAAGATAGAAGCTGGTACTTCAATAGAATCTGAACCTGGGAACGATTTTGGTGGGATTGTGTCTATTTTTTCACTCAACGGAGGTGATCAACCAATTAGATCCTAAATCCTAAATCATAAATTAGATCCCGTAATCATGTTGATATTTAACCGCTGATCCTTCCAGTCGATTTTGCTTGGTGAAATGGGAAATATTTTTGTTCCACTAAGGTTACCTGAAAAATATATTGGGCAGGGCAGCGGATTCGCTTCTTTTATAATCAACATTATTTATCTATGGACCAGAAACTATAAGTTTAATTTGATAAATTTAACTTCAAATTTTTTTAAAAAACAGGTGAATGGGTGGAATTTGGTTGGATGAAAAAACAAATTTTATTAAAAAAAATAAACAATAATACCCATAATTACCATAAAGTTTAGAGTGCATTATCATAGACAGGAAAAAAGATCAGACAAAATCTCAAAAATCTAATCCTAGAGATCTTTCTTGAGTAATAAGATCTCTTTAAGATCAAGCTGATCCTAACTAATAATCTAAGTCTATAAAATAGTTTAATGTCTTTACATGTCATAGACTAAATTGCTGGCTTGTAAATGAGAATAGGGCTCCTCACAATATGCTTCGAGTCATCCCACTCGAGCACCGCCGAAACCGAGCCGTGCACGCCCCTCTCGAGCTTTCCCTTCACCACAACCGCGAAGCTTCTCTTCTGATGCTGCTCTCCAAATACGAGCCGGTTCGGAATAGCTTTAACCGTAACTCCTTTTGGTGCATGAACGGTGGCCTTGTACGTGGAGTTCCCATACCCGACGTTGGTCACCGTCCGGTGAAACACAGCAGAGAAGTCTGTGTCGTCAGCGAGGAGTTGCAGGTGCATGGAAGGGTAGTTGAGGCCATCCGATCCTCGAGCCTGAGGGAAGTCGGAGCACTTGAGATGCGGCTTGCCAGCGGTCAAGAGACCAATGGTTGTGCTATTGTATCCTTCCTTGCAGAGGTAACTAACGTAGGAGCCCAACGACATGTCATAGACTAGGCCGGGGTGGACTGCTGCCGTTGGGTTTAGTAGGCCCGATCCCGAGTCGAGTGGTGAGTGGGAGCCATTGGCAATCACCGGCTTTGCTACAAAACAAGTAAAAATCATCGAAGCTGAGAAATTGAATCAGTTCGGTTTGAGTTAGATGTTGTTGCTAGGCGTGATCAAAATTGGCTTGATTTGAGCTATTATCAGTCAGGGAAGGAATTACTGACTTGGAAGCATTGATACTAACACAACATTGACATATTATTTTTTTTAAAAAAAGAGAAATGATATTTTGAAAATATGAAAAATTTATAATTTATT
>JAODPA010028396.1:0-12616 GCA_025585075.1 Nepenthes mirabilis
ATAATAATAATAAAGTTCAGCGGTCTGTACCGCGAGCGTTTAATTTTGGCGATTGTGCTGTCTGAAATCGCAACCGCACAAATCAAAAGTCTCTTGAGATGAAGACACGTGTCCGATGAACTGTGGGTCCAACAGTTCAACATGACAGTAAAACGAGTCCAAGTAAGCTCCCACCGTCCCAGCCCATCCTTCGAGATCATTCGTCAACCCTTCTCGAACCTTCAGGCTCCTCACCTCTCCCATCCTTATAACCCGAAATTCTAGGGCACCATCAACAGGTTCGGGATCTCTCTTGATCGCTGATTACTAGCAGTCAAAGCCGATTCAAAGGTAAGATTACCGCAAAAAATTTTCTTAATTTGGCTAATTTCAGCCATGACGTTCACAGTTTAGTGTTGATGAAGTTTCATTCGAACTGCGGATAAGAAGCAAAAGGAATTTCGCATCTGTTGAAATGTTTTGTACGCTGACTTTTTTTCTTAACTCAGCTGATTTCAGCCATGGAATTTACAGATTTCGCTCAATGAAGTTGTGTGGTGTTGAGATGTTTTGTATTTTTTTTTTCACTATATTTGGGGTGGTGTTGTCGGCTAACATATGGTTCAGATTTGCGATTGATAGGGTGATTCTGTGACACGAGAATATGTTTAATGGGGATTTAGCGACGCTATTTAACTTTCCGGAAACCATGGATAAGTTCATGTACTCGTCATCAGGGAATCATGAGAACAGTGAGAACAGAGCAGCATCTAGTATTCCTGCTGATATTCTTGAGAATTCCAAGGAGTTTGTTTTCTTTTTGGATGTCCCTGGCTTATCCAAGTCCGACATCCAGGTATTTCCATCCCTCTCCCTCTCTCTCTCTCTCTCGTTCGTCTTTTGCGTAAAACTTCGACTTTTGGGTTGGACCTATAGGAGATTGCTTCTTCTTCTTCTTCTTTAATGGAATCTGGCTAATGTTCCTGCTGCCTTCGGAGTTCAAACATTCAAACATATTCTGTGCGGTCTGATGGGAGATGCGAAATTTGGCGTTCCAGTGTAGAAAATGGAACCAATTAAACAGACTATGGCTGAAAATAGGATAAGCAGAATACCAAAAATCTTGCTTTGAATTCACTTCAAAAAATGGAAGTGAAAAAACAACTAGAAACAGAATTGGGATGATAAATATATTGCAGTCCCTCCTTGAAATAGAATAACCGGTTCAACAAAAGCTAATTTATGTGTGACGATTGCGTAATGTGTTGCAGGTGACGGTTGAAGACGACAACATCCTGGTGATAAGGAGCAATGGAAAGAGGAAGCGTGAGGATGGAGAAGACGAGGAAGGCTGCAAGTTTATTAGGCTTGAGAGGAGAGCTCCCCGGAAACTTGTGAGGAAGTTCCGCTTGCCGGGCGACGCCGACGTTTCAGCCATCTCAGCCAAGTGTGAAAATGGTGTCCTGACTGTGGTGGTCGGAAAGCTGCCGCCGACACCAAAGCCCAAGACCGTTGAGGTTGCTATCTCTTAATTTCTGCCATCTTTCTTTGGAGATTCCTCTGCATTGTTTATCGTCGGCTGTTGGTAGTAACCCTGCTTGTACAAGTTCTTCAAAGTAGAATGCAGTTGTTTTTGCAATCTCATTGCAGATCTTCATAATTTAATCTTATTTATCTTTAGTTTAATTTATAGAGTTGTCAATTTTTATTTCTATATTTAATTATTANTCGAGGTTGTAGTAAAAAAATTTTAAAATGGGTTTTTATAACTAGCACTTTTATAACGAATTTATTTTATAAATTTTTCATTCATTAAAAAGAATTTTTTATATTAAAAACGTTATATATTATTATATTGATTGTACTTATAATTTGATAGCTGACGGTTAACAAGAGATTCGGATTTTGTTCCAGTACGCCCAATTGTATGTATCCAGATTAAATCCCAACAAGCACTTCAACTACTGTTAATAACACTTTACTCCTTTGTGAATTCTAATTACAACTTATCAATTATGATATATTTAGCACACTAACAACAATAGTTGATCAAAAGAAGTAGAAGCTCCATTCCTCTTATCAGAAGTATCTTTTCTCTGTACCTTTTTATTGATGATTTTATTTTAGGCAGCATGGCCTTCATAAAAATAGTATAAACTGTCAATAACTTTATTCAATAATTTAGTATTGTGTTATGATATGAGATCATTTTAATTGAATAGCAGACTCTATTTTTTTTATGCCATCTGTATTATTATTTCTAAGCTTGGTCAAAATTGGATAAAATAAAACCAAACAAACAAAGAAAAATATTTTGTATATATATATATTGGGATATGACCTACTTATTTGAACCATAAGAAAATATTTAACAATATATCATGAATAAAATGTTGGGTTTGACTCGAATATACACAATTCGGCACAGTGGAACAAACAAGAACCTCCCGGTCACACGTCAGCAATCAAACTAGTGAGCACAAGAAGTACAAAAATGAATAACGTTTTTAATGTGAAAAATTCTTTTAAACCACAGAAAAAATTTTGAAATAATCAACTATAAAAGTGTCGGTTACAAGAATATTTTTTGAAATCCCTTTACTACAATCCCTAATAAAAAATGGTTGAATACAATCCTTTCAACACATCAAATAACCTACAAGAGAAATACAATGAGAAATAAGAACAATCAAATAAAAATACGCTTCTAGAAATCACTTTCAAAATAACGTATCCGATTTTAGTAAAGAACGGAACTCAAATCGGATCTCAACTAGATACCAAAATTCTTCCTCTTCTCTCTTATCTTGTCCTCTCTATCTGTGTGGTATTCCTTGTGTAAGAATGATTTCAAAATTTTTCATAAAATTACATTCACTTGATTTTATAATGTTTGGCCGCACTCAAGCGCTTGACAGGTGTTACTCGAGCGTGAATGACACTGGCATTGGCGCTTGAGCGTGGTATCCTAACAAACAAACTGGAATCATATCTCAATTTCCACTCAAACGAGCCTTGAGAGCACTAACTTGACCCTGCCTCTTGGCTACTCGCCGTGATACAATCCTCACAAGAATTTTGCGCAACATTTCAATGACAGTCCATTTGTTATGATACTCATAAGGGAGTGATAAAAAATTAACATAAATAACAATCATAAATAATGAGGTAAAATACAATTTTTGTGAGGAAAACTCCCTTTAGAATGAGGAAGAAAACCCACGGGACAATTCGTCCGAAAATATATCCATTATATAATATTTTGATTACACAAACCACAATAATAGAAAGACTCAATACATTGTATCAACCAAATCAAATAACAATAAGTATAAGATGAAAGAGTAGAAAAATAATTGATAAAATGTTCTTCTCAACTTTAAAAATAACATACTCAGGGTTGGTGGAGATTGAAACTCGATTTGAAACTTAAATAAATGCTCAAATCTTTCTCTTTTTCTTTTCATCTCTTTTTTTTTCCTCTCACTGACGGCGCCCTCTAGGCCTGAAAATTGCAAATAATTAATACTAAAAACTCGTCAGCACGTTTTTATACTGCAAATCGGGGACGAGTCGCACCTGTGCCACAAAAATCAGCACCTTAGGCACCACTCGTGTGCATGTCCACTGTTTTCTGTGCTCGAATGCAAGGCCATTGGATTCAGCACTTTAAGTGCTCTTCGGGTACTCCTCGAGCGTTTTTCTTTTGAAATTTGTGTTTCAATCTTTTATCGCATATGCGAAAACAAGACATTCTCCGTGTTAATATAGAACCCATGTATTTTCGTTCGAATTATATAATAGTACGTCAAATGAGTATGAACCCATATAAGAGTAACCAATTATCTAAAATTATATATTGAACAAAGTAAAAGTTTTTGTAATATATTCAATATGTATGAATACATGCATTTGGTAGTGGCAGTAAAAATGGAAAAGACCCTCGGTCAACGTATTCTTTGGGTCGGGTCGATGTTGCAGGGGAGCGTTAACGTGCAATTTCGTGATCAGCCTCATTTGATCCTTCTTTTGGGAAAAGGAAGAGAAAGAGGTAGAGATAGCGTCATATTATTAGCATTGCAGTCGAATGCAAGGACAGAGGAATACGGACCTTGCCTACTCGCGCAGAGAGCTGACCTCTCCAATCAACCAAACAGCAGCGGATGTCCTCTTTTGACCCTACAAGGGTCCTTTTATGCTTTTCAGGTATCTAGCTCTACCTTTACCTTTCAATTCTCCCTTGATTTAGTTTTTGTTTTCTCTCTCCTGCCTAGTTGAATTGCGTACGATTTTGGAACTTCCTATTCGTTTCAGTCACTCCATCCTCTTCTCTCAATTTGGTTAGACTATGTGTTGTATCAATTATCTATTTGCATTAATATCGTTTGTTTTGTCAGTCTTGATCGTACTTAATGGAAGCGGGTTGACTTTGTTCTGAAAGTGCTGCTCTTGGTACGTACTGCGTTATCCAATTCATTTAGTTTGGTCAAACAGATCAGTTAAAATTTGAATTTTTTTAGGGGTTAAATCATATAGCTGTCAGCGTATAACCCCTAAATTTCCCTTTGATAATATTTGGGGATTATTACGGACTGTTCATTCCTTGATGTTTTTTCTACGCTAATTTGTTCTCCATACGTTCAATAGATGGATTAATGCTTGTCGTGATCGAATCAAATTTATCAATATGGAAAGTTAAGGCTTGTATGTAAAACAAGCAGCTACAGAAGTTGCCCCCCCCCCCCCCCCAAAAAAAAAGGAAAAAAAAAAACACCAACCCTCAAACACACAAGAAAAAGAATGTGGTTTCCCTTTGATTGGCTGCTGATAGGGTTTGGCAAAGGCAAAATTTGGATTGCTGGATAAATTTATGTTTAATTGATTTCACTTTGCACAACAATGGTGTTGTGTCTACGGAGTGAGAAAAATATATGGTCTGAGATTTATTCCTATGAGGAATATTTTAAGACAGTATAGAAGTTGGGTTTCGTTCAGTTTATTGTTTGTTTGTTTGGTCGTTTATGGAGCTCTTTTTGTTTGCTAAGTCATGCACGTGGTGCGACTATATTGATAAAACCCTGATGCTTGAATCTTTGAGCACTTGCTATACGTTTTTTGGGCATTCTTGTAGAATCTATTGAATGCCCAAACGTCATTGCAATGGGTCTTTTTAGTTTATACAGTGGGTAACAAGTGTCAACATCCATATCTTGACACTCATGAATCCAATAATTTCTGCAGCACAAATGAAAGGGAAATCTTAAGAAACTGGTGACACTATATGGAGACTAATGGAAATACTAGCTTGCAGGAGGTAGTGGTGTTTGCTAGAATTTTCCAATACTCTGTTATTTCTTAATTTGCCAATTGCCATGTATGAGATATATTGGTTTTTGTTTTTTTTGGCATTTTGATGAGCCAGTGGTTTATTCTTCTCGTTTCATATTTGCTGAATTTATTGGGAAAATGGTTTTATGTTAGCAGCAATGTGTCTTTCCATGGATAGATCAGACTAGTAACTGATGATCTGAGGAAATTGGTTGATATTTTTGGCATGAAAAATAGAGGGTTCACATGAGGTGCCCCACGACTTGAGAGGAAATATTGTATTCATGGCCTTCCAATGGTTTTATAAAAGAGGGTATCATCCAAAAAATTCCAATATTGAAGATGTTCAGCCTGGGCTTAAGACTCACGGTGTTGAAGATCCTCAGTTGAATACCAGTTGGGAAGATGTAACTTGTCCAATATGCTTGGATTATCCTCACAATGTTGTGCTACTTCAATGTTCATCTTACGGAAAAGGATGTCGTCCATTTGTATGTGACACAAATCACTTGCAGTCAAACTGTCTAGAGCGTTTTAGAACTGCTTATGGGATGCCGTCAGATGCAAAATCTCCTCCAACATCAGAAGCAGCTTCTACAGAAAATTTTGAAATACTGACATCTGAAAATATTGTTAAGCCGAGTTGCCCGTTGTGTAGGGGAGAGGTGAATGGGTGGGTCATCATTGAGAAGGCCCGTCTTTATTTGGATCAGAAGAAACGTTGCTGTGAAGAGGAGCGATGTGGCTTTATGGGTACCTACTCGGAGCTTCAGAAACATGCTCAGGTAGAGCACCCTAATTCTCGCCCATCGAGAATTGATCCCGCAAGGCAGCTTGACTGGGAGAATTTCCAGCAGTCCTCTGAGATTATTGATGTTTTGAGTACTATTCATTCGGAAGTTCCACGGGGAGTGGTTTTGGGGGATTATGTGATTGAATATGGTGATGTTGATACTGCAGAAGAGTTTGAAGATTTCCGTAGTGATGAAGGCAATTGCTGGACATCTTGTATCTTGTATCAGGTATTTGATAACCTAAGGAGATCCAGAAATAGGAGAAGGTCAAGAATTAGTGATGCAAGAAGAAGCCGTCGTTCAAGCTATGATACCTCTAATTCTGATGACAGTTCTGCAACATCTTTAGAATTTGCAGAGTATAGGGGGGATGATACAGATGATGAATTTGTGAACGCCAGAGGCACCTCAAGGGCCAGCTCTTCTCATTGGAGGTCAGTATAGCCTTTTGTGTCTATTTTTTTTCTTAATCTTTTTATGAATAAGATCTTCAAGCAAATGTTCCCTGATCGTCTGATTTAACTGCTTTGCAAGAATGAGTCTCTAGTCTTTAGGCTGATGAGTTTCTAGTCCTTGTGCTTTCGTGTTTTTTCAGTATGGCTGGTCTAGGGATTGATCTCAGCATTATATCTATCAGTCTCAGCTGTGTTTCTTCTTTACAGTTGGGACATGGTGAAAGAACAATGTTAGAAACGTGTTTGTTAACTTTTTATTGTTTGTTTAATAACTTCAATCGCAATCCTACAATATGTTCTTCAAATTGGCATTTGGAGTGCAATTGGAATTTGAAACACCAAAATTGGGCAGTTTCAATCCTACATCACATGGCTTCTCAAGCTTGGTATTTTTGCGAATTTCCATTTGCTGGAAGTCATGTATGACAACCTCATGGAAATCCATTTTAGCTTGAATAATTTGTAAGAGAACCCTTCTTTCTCTTATCCATTCAATATGTGCAATTTCATTTCCGTATAGAAAGGGAAAAATTTTGAGGGGTGTAATTAAGAGAACTTTATAAAATAATGTACTCTCTCTCTCTCTCTCTCTCTCTTTCTCTCTGAGTTTACAATTCCAGCATTGCTCACTTGAGGAACCCTTGTGACAAGAGATCAGATTTTATGGGCATTTAGGGCTAGGGGTGCCAATATACAACAGTCATTAAATGTCCCCTGTTGTCGAAGGTTGAGAGGTGCAGGAAGCACGGATGCCTCTCTCCAAGCGGCATTTATTTAGTGACTGACACACATATTGGGCACTAACAATCCCTGGATAATTCCTGACTTGTCGAAATCTTTTTCTTTTTTGGTTAATTCAGATGTGTTGGAGACACACTCAAACATGTTCCAGACCTCCAGGCATGTTTGGGCAAATTTTTATTTCCAAAACAAGAAAACCGAGTATTTTACATAAAATAAATAAGTATTGAGGATGCTAAGTAATTAGTGATTGAGTTCAATACAAAAGGCTGAGATAATAGAAACGAGCACTGCTAGTTTTCATTCACAATAAAGCTAAGAAAGATATCAAAGCACATGATAGAGAAGAGAGGAGAGTCAAGAGACTGGCAGTGGGAGGCAGAATCACAGCGATGACTGGCCTTGATAACCTGCTACGTTGAAGCTATGGAGTTGTATCAAACTCATTGTGTATGCCTTCCAGAAGTAAGAATGCAACTTAGTGGATATAGACAAGGTGGCAGAGTGCCTACTTTTCATGTTTATAGTATTCGATTGTTTGATTTATGCAGCATAAACTGTCTTCCTGCATTTCCTTGTTTGATTCTGTCTGTTAAATTCCTTTATGTTGGTTATGTCATTTTCACAGTTCTCGAAGACGGCATTCCCGCTTCTATGACCACTAGGTGCGCAATGTTCTCTCATTCTTATGCTTTTTCCCATGGGAAATCTATTCACCTGTTAGATAGATAGCGGTAACATTTATCTCAATTTCCTATTAATTGTGGGCTGTGACGTCTTTCTGACTTATTTTGAAACTGATTCTAAATGCTCATAGTTTGGATGAATTTCATATATCTTATGATGATGATCATGTATTAGAGGTTGCAATTGAATAGCTTTCAATGCCCTGCTAAGATTTGTCAATTTGTATTCAACCAGAAGCTGGGGAGTTGGAAAGAAGAGGAGGCAGACAGGATGAGATCTTGGTATGCTCATGCCAAGCTCCAGAATTGTTCTAATATCCTAATCCCATCAGATGGTCAGACATCAGTTTGTAGAATTACCTTCATAGTTTGTCTGGTTAGTTTTCTTTGGTTTAGGGTTACGACTTTTTTTTTTCCTGACCGTTTCGTTCTATAATATGTTTGGATTGTTTAGGCTCCTTGTCTATGTGCTTCATGCCAGTTTGATAAATAGGGGAAAGTTTTGGAACTAGTCCTCCTTGATTTATGTTATTAATCACCCCCTCCCCTTAACAATATTCTATATGATGGTTGTAAATGTTCGTCTCCAGTCTTGGCTCTACTTTGTGGCCTCACATACTGTATATCAATGCCGGGATTGAACAATTTCATGTTGTCCCAATCGTCTAAATGTGCGTGTTTTATATATTGAAAACTGCTTTAGGAAAAGCTATAGTTTGTGTCTTTTGTCGAAATGATTTTAAAATTTCTTTTTTTTTTTTTTTAAGTTTTACTTACAACTTGTTAGAAACTAAAAATAAAAATAGCAGCTTATAGAGGGTATCAATTATCTTTTTAGGAGATTATTTAGGTAAATTTGTATAGCTTTGTCCAAAAGCTGTTTTAATAGCAATGTGAAATAAGCTATAACTTTTTAGCATGAGATTGCCATTCGGATTTGCGCCCAGGCCAAGTTGGGCTGGGTTCTTTTCTTCCCGGGGATCTTGGATGTGAGCAATTGGTTTCATCTGACAGTACAAATTGACAACCCAGATTTACAAAGTAGGATCCTCGGTCTTGGGTTCTTTTAGTTTAGATTACTATAAGTAGCATTGGCTTCTTCGTTTGGTATGAGAAATTAATGTAATAAAATCAACTGATTGGTGAAGCATTTGGTCGGATGTTTTCATAAGCAGTAAGTAGCAAATCTGATACGAACCAGCCAGAGGATAGGTAAGAAAAGTAAAGTGAAGGGAAGAACAGAGAGCTGACGAGAGAAGAGCAGAGAAGGGAAGAGAGGAGAGATGAGAGTTTGATAGAGGGAGAAGTTCAGTAATGAATGCCTGTCTTTCATTCCTCTTTGCCCCCACTCATGTACACGTGAATGTAACTGTAAACAGTATAACAAACATGGAGAATATACCCAACAACTTAACAGCAGCATATGGAAAAATAACCTAACAAAACCAATAATAATATATTCAGTATATCCTAGTGAATAATAAAATCTTGATATTTGAGGGGGGCTCGGGTAGTACGGGTACTCCTTCTGGCAGCCAGTTGGCTAGATGACGGCACTGGTACAGTTGTAGCTACGAGACCCGTAACATTACCGTCCTCGTAAAAAACAACATTGTTCTCAAGGTTGAAATCCGAAAAATCCTGGTGTAAATCGGTGAGTGTTTCCCACGTTGCCTCCTCTGGACTCTAAGACGGCCAGTGCACCAAGACTTTCTTGAAACCTAGTAGCTGCCTGGGTTGTAAAAGGGGCTGTGATCCCCATACTTCAGCGGGTAGATCGATCCTCTATTGAGTTGGATCACCACGGAAGCCTTTGAGGAGGGAAACATCAAAAACATTATGAATTTTAGAGTGAAGTGGTAGCTCTAAACGATAAGCTACTGCTCCAATGCGCTCCAATACTCGGAATGGCCCATAATAATGCTTAGCGAGTTTGTTACTCTATTGGTGAGCAGCAGAAGTCTGGCAGTGAGGCTAGAGGCAAACAAATATGAAGTCACCCACTTGGAATTCTCGGTCCATTCTGTGCATGTCCTGCTGGGTTTTTATACGGAGCTGCGCTCGGCGGAGGTTCTCCTTCAGTGCTGTGATTTTGGTAGCACGGGCAGTTAACAAGTCGTCAACAATAGCGATGGAAGAAGAGCCGTGAACATAGTCCAATAAGGAAGGTGGTGGCCAACCATATATTGCTTCGAAGGGCGTCATCTGGATTGATGAGTGCCATGCCGTGTGATAACTCTCCACTCCTCCTATGGCAAGTATTTTACCCACGAAGAAGGATGTTCAGCGGTAAAACAACGAATATAATCCTCTAAACATTGATTCACTACCTTCGTTTGGCCGTCGGTTTGGGGATGATAGACGCTGCTAGCTGTCAGCCTTGTGCCTTGAGCATTGAAGAGCTTCTGCCAGAATATGCTCATAAAAATTGGGTCTCGATCGGTAACGATGTCGGTGGAGAACCCGTGCAATCTGCAAATGTCCATAACGAATGTCTCCGCCAGATTCAGGGCAGTAAAATTAGTGCTCAGGGGAGAGAAATGAACATATTTGGTTAGCCGGTCAATCACGACCAAAATTACTGTTTTGCCGTATAAATGGGGCAAGTGGGTGATAAAGTCTGTGGAGAGAGATTTCCAGATTTTACCCGGAATAGGCAGAGGTTGTAGAAGTCCTTGCGGCGCAGCGGTGAGAGCTTCAACTTGTTGGCAGACCGGACATTGAGCTACGAAGGCTCGGATGTTTTGGCGCATGTGCGGCCAATAGAAGGTGGCAGCAATCCTGGCTGTGGTGCGGCGAACCCCAGCATGTCCCCTGAGGGTAGAACTGTGATACTCTTGTAGAATGAGTTCAGGTAAGGCAGACCCTGCTGGCACCATTATTTGATTTTTATAAAGAATCAACCCGTCACGCCATGAAAAATCAAGGTATTCTTCTGGCCATTTTTGGATGGCTTGGATTAGCTGAGTATAGAATTTGCACAATGCTTGTAATAAGGCCACCACTGGACGAGAGATGGCCTGCAGCGCTAGATAGGTGCCTTCTGTTACTCGAGATAAGGCGTCGGCTGGACCATTTTCTTGTCCCAGTTGATAAACAATTTCAAAATCATATCCAAATAGCTTCAAAATCCAACGTTGCTGGTTTGGGGTATGAATAGCCTGAGTTAGTAAGGCTCGAAGAGGTTGATGTCAGTTTGAATGATGAATTTGGCTCCCAATAAATACTGATGTCATTTTTTTACTTCCTCAGTTATTGTACAGAGCTCTTTAGTATATGTAGAGGATGATAGCAGCGTAGGACATAGTTGCTTACTAAAGAATGCAATGGGGTGCCCTTCCTGAAGCAGGATAGCTCTAATTCCGGTTCCAGAAGCATCAGTCTGAATGATAAATGGTTTGGAGAAGTCAGGGAGGACAAGTACTGGTGTGGTAGTGAGAGCTGCCTTAGGGGCCGAGAAAGCTTGATCTGCTTCTTGGTTCCATCGGAAGGCCTGTTTTCGTAATAATTGTGTGAGAGGAGCTGAAATGTGAGCATACCAGGTAGGGCAGAGCTCTTTGTTCTATTGAAAGCTGTCCCACCTTTCTATTAGTGAAAGCGGAATCACAACTGTCTCAGACATCCTCAAAGATCCATCCTTTTTAGATGTCAATAGGGTAGGTACAGCACAAAGACTAAGACTATATCGAACAAAACCTTTCGCTAGAAGCTCTTCCCATACCGGCCGGAAAGAGAGAGAGCAGTGTGATTGGCTCTATAATCGAAATAATGGAAATGCTCTGCTTACTAATAAGAAGGAGGTGAATTTAATAAAATCCTGATATTTGAGAGGACCCCGGGTAGTACGGGTACTCCTTCTAGCAGCCGGTTGGCTAAATGATGGCACTAGTGCGGTTGTAGCTACGAGACCCATAACAAAATCACCCCTTATTTTGGGAACATCGGTGGCCGCGTGTACTCCTTAACGGTCATTAGTATCATAAATCAATACATAAATATATATATATATATACATATATGTATGTATATATATATATATACTAGGAAAGAGCAACCAGTTCTACAGCTCAGAACTTCTAAAAGACGGGAAGAATAATATAATACTGTGAATTACTGTGTAATAACATCTACACCTTTAACATTGTACTAGTCTTGAATTAAAGGTGGCATTTTTTGTAACTTAGGTTTATTTTTCTTCTGTATTGCATTGCAACCTTTTTATTTAAGATAAGAAAACTGATGTAAATTTTAGAACCGATAATGGTATTCCCAACCAAATTTTTTTAGATAAAAAAAAAAAAAAATGTTAACTACGGGTAAAAAATGTGTAAATACTTTGATAGTATCTATTATTTCGGCTTTTATATTAGAAAAGTGTGGTTAAAGCTATTTATTAAAAAAAGAATAATAACTGAAAAAATTCTGAATTTAGGCTTCATAACATCTACGCCATTAGTATATCAATAGCAACAATAATTATTTATTTGGCTATCAAATATTCAAATTGACCCTAACAGCAGAACCTACGCCGGCCAAGCCTGTCTGAGTAGGTTAAAGTTCGAGCCTGGAGTTTTTCTTCGTTACATGTATACTACTCAAAACGTTGCTAATAGAAATGACAATAGGCCGAGGG
>JAODPA010028397.1:0-37172 GCA_025585075.1 Nepenthes mirabilis
TAAATGTCATAACTTTAAAATCATATCATATATGAGTATTTAAATAAGAAATATTTTAAAAAATTGAGAAAGAATAGTAATAAAAGAAAAAAGGCTTGAAATACACTTAGCTTAACTCAAAATTATCAAAATTCTAACTTAAATTCACTTGATTTGGGCTTCATTGGCTTCCCCTCTCTCATTCTCTATCTTCTCATTGTCTTTTTTTGCTCATCTCTCAAATTCTATTGAGAAATAATAAAAAATCAGCCGGATGTCCTATTTATACAGAATGGCACTCGAGCGTTATTCAGGCGTACATTAGGAGTCGTGCCATAACACTGTAGCTCACGAGCACTACCTCGAGTGCACATCGAGTGTTACCTAGTCTGGCTTTAGTGCTCAAGCACCGACTAGGCGTCCCTCAGGTATAAGCATTCTGTCTTCCATGCATGGGTGCATGTCGAGCGATAGTTAAGCATCCACTAACTCGTTACAATCCGATCCAATTTTAACTTTTAATTCAATTTTTATCTTCCTTTAATCTCAATTTTAATTATATTAACTCAATTAATCAAGATTATGATAAAATTAAAACTCAAGCCTTACATTTACTTATCAACCAAGCCACTCTTTTTTAGCAACCTCTAACCACTTTATCTTTTGACTAACATATATATAGCTAACCACATAACTAGCGGTTGCAAATATTGACTAATGTCCTTACACAACAATTTCCTTATACTCGGCCACCTATTACAAGTCAACCAACCACTTTCTAAAAGCTAGGATTTTTAATTGTTAACTTCCTTATCTCTTATCTCTTGATATTTTACTTAATTTAAGGAATATTAAAATCCACATTTCTTCCTCAACAACAAACAATTTCCCCTTCCTATGCTAGTAGCCAAGTTTCCTACATAGCTAGAGAGTTATTAGTATTTTGACTCAAATATTTATGCTAACCACTCAATCCTGATGCATCCTTAAATCTAAATTATTAAACAAATTAGGGAGGCGCCTAATTCAGGTGTCCGACTAGGAGTGGGTCTAATTTTTATTATTTTGAATCTGAATTTTATACACCACAACTAAAAAAGAGATTAGAGAATGACAGGTCTCACTCCCCAATATATCCTCCGATACTTAAGTCAGTAATTTTTTCACTTGGTCAAGAAAGATAGGATGATGAGAGAAGAAATGTATAGATGCAAAGGTATTCAGGGATTGAGTGTAATATGAAGGATTGGACTCCACGGATGTGCTCGATGGGTGAACGGCTTTTTGCATAGGAATCGCACTCGTGGGAGAGTGGTTCCTAAGAGTAAGAGCTGCACTTGTGGAAGAGTGGTTTTTGGAGTGGATTGCACCTATAGGAGAGTGGCTTTGTGAGAGAGAGAGAAAGCACGAGAGAGAGAGAGTCGCACTCAGGATGCCTGAATGTCCAAATTTTGGACTCATCGATCCTCTTTCTTGTGAAGGAAGGGATGTATTTATAGAATGAGAGTTGATTAGCCGTTCTTGGGTGTGACGGAACGGATCATAGTCCACCATATGATCTACGTCAATAATCATACATATAACCTGGATAATAAACTCAGTATGGGTGGACCTAAAATTTTCGTTCGCGTACACAGGATTGCAAACGGCTGATTATCAAGTCGGCCATAAAGTTGGTCAGTTATAACTAGGTTGGTCACATCTTGACCGGCCAAGAATCTAGGTCGATCGACCAAAGACGCATGAGATGCCACTAGGAACCAAAATTATTCAAACCACAACATTTTAGTAAAAGCATCTAAATATCCTTTTTATTTACATAACAGAATCATTATACAAAAGTTTTCAAAATATCCCAAAAAAATACATCAAGGTCGGTCATGCACTGCTACAAAAATCCCGATCAGCCTTCCGGTCTAGTTAGACCGTCTGACTTTACTCTTTCTCGTTTGGCATAAGTTCTTGTTCATCTGTGAGTAAGAAAATAACAAGGGGTGAACAACAACTCAACAAGGTACCAATGCAGAAAACATGCATACATATAACTTCGAACGAAATCAAAAGAAATGAAATAAAAGCGTTTTGCATATAGAAGCATAAAATGTGGGACAAATACATTTTCATGCGTTTTGGTTTCTGAAACGAGTTCCAAATCCAAAATCAACTTTCTGTTTAAAATATTGGTTACATTTAAGGTCTACAGCTACTTGACTATTAGAACTGGCTATATTTTAAGCCTGCAACTACTCGGCTACCATATCAAACTGGCTACATTTAAGGTCAGCAGCTACTCGACCATTGGAGCTGGTTACATTTAAGGCCTGCAGTTACTCGGCCACCATATCAAATTAGCTACATTTAAGACCTGTAACTGCTTGACTATCAGAATTGGTTACATTTAAGGCCTGTAACTACTCGACCACCATATCAAATTTCAATTTCTTAAATCTTTGAGCTTCAAAAGACCGACGTTCTTAAAAAGTAAGTGTCCGAAGTTCTTTAAAGAGCATGCTTACTTCATTAACGGCAAAACAAACATACAAAATGATCTTTTCATGTTCCATGGCTTGAGTTTAACCAAATGTCACTATAAAACAGAACTTAATAGCAGAAGGAATTCCAACAGAGTTTCAGGCATAATCCGTAGAACAAAATCTCATATACAAAGCATAACTCATGCAGTGAATTATGAAATTCTTCATAACGCGAGTAAGCAATTATCATGATATGCATTACGTCAAATCATGATGATGAAGAGCATAATGATATTCAAAGGATTTTAACAAAAACGTAGGGTACACTTGCCTACAAATCTCCTTACTCATTCTGGCCTTATGGTTCTTTCTCTACTTCTTTTTCGTCTCCTTCGTATCCTTCTTAGATTTTCTAAACTTTACTCCCTAACCCCCCAGATCCAGTATTTATAAGCAATGGGATATGTGAGAGCAGATTACCTACTCCGATTTGGCAGTCCGGACTTAATCAAAACTGGTCGTCAAATTAACCTGGTCAACTCACCCAACCGGTCAACGATTCATTCCTACCATCAATCTACTCCGGTTAATTCTCTTGACCAGTCAATATTTCATTCCCACCATCATTCTATTTTAATTGACCAACATTCTAGTCTGGTTGTTTATTCATTCTGATCAAGTATCTTGACCGGTCTTATTTTTAAGTCCTCGGTCTCTTCCTAATTTTCCAAATGATCCCGATCCCTATTATGAGTCTTCGGACTCATCTTAAACAACCTTGATCTTTCTTCCAAGTCCTCGGCCTTCGACACTCCAAACCGGTCATTTTGATCCAAACTTGGCACTTTCACATACTTCCTCAGCCCGTCAACTATTAAATTCTTGGTCAACTATCTAATCTGATCATCTCCTTTATTGCGGATAGCTTATCTAATCTGGCCAGCCATCCTAACCAGCCATTTATTTCTTCAGTTGTTTTGTCATTAAAGTTGGTCAATTATTTTAGCCCGGTCAATATTCTTATCCGAACTACATTTTATTCTTCTCGTTTATCTCCTCTAAAAATCCTATCCGAAATTTTACCCAATAATATCTGAAAATCCTCTCTGAAAATTTACTCAATAATCTTCAAAAATCCTTTCTGAAAATTTACTCAATCCTCTTAGAAAATTTATTCAATCCTCTCCAAAAATTTACTCAATCCTTTCCGAAAATTTACTTAATAATCTCCAAAAATTCTCTCCGAAAATTTACTCAATTATCTCCGAAAATCCTCTCCAAAAATTTACTCAATATTCTCCAGAAATCCTTCTTAACCGATCTTCTTTCTAATATGGGCAGTCATCTCTCAAATTGGTCAATCACCTATTTTGGTCAACTTATTTAGTCCAGTTGGTCAACAATTCTTGTTCGGCTATCTTAATACCTAGTCCTAGGAATCCTAATCCTTACATTGGGCCCCGCGGTTTTGCAACTATGAGTGGGAAACACCACATGTCTATGGTGATGGGCTACAGGCGCTACGACTTTGCATTTCTGAGGGAGCCGTCATCGTACTTCTATCTTTGATACTCTATACTATTGTAATTCTCAGGGTGATAGGTTAGCGGCTGTCGGTTATGATTCCTACTCCTACAATTGTAAAGGATCACACGCTGGCAGCGGTCACATGGGCTTATTTGTTGAGCTGGAGAAGGTTGAGTTCAGTTGCTTACTAACTCTTGTTGCTCGTATACTGCTGGGCCGATTTGGGTTGAGCTGTTTGGGCCTTCTGCTATTCTTTCTGGATTTTAGGCTTGGAGGAGCTCTTGTGGGGCTTCCTGGGCCCTTCTTTCTCCTATAGGCTGGGTTTTGGGCTAGCTCATGGACTACCAGACCCATCACTAGCCCCCCATGTCTATAGGAGGCCGATTTTGTATTTTTCTTTGGCAGATGGCCTACTTTTTACATTTTGATTGTTGCAATGAAATAAGTAGACCTTTGAGGGCGTTTTTGCTGGTGTCCGTGCTTGCATGCCGAGCTTTTCTTCAATGCATCAATCTAATCGTGCTCGTTCCCTAGGAAAAATATCGTAACACTTTGATTCTTCGTGGTGGTACTCTTTCCTAGAGATGGGACATCGTTACACTTTGCTGAGTGAGTCTCACTAGGGTCGGCTGGGTTTCATGGCTGTAGCCGCAGGGTTCGGGCAATGTCGTAGGCTATCGTTCACACATGATTATTGGCACTTAGCCCTATTCGAGGGTGTCATAACTATTGTGCGTCTAGTCCTAACCTACTGACCGTCATCGACTGATGGTGCTCTCTTTTTCGGGAGAAGGTCGTTGCACACATGCTATGAAACCCCCCAAGGTTTCAATGGTCACTTGATGGGGTGTGTTACGATCGCCTTCTTCTACTTAATATTCAAGAATACGTAACCATAATGATTCGCCATATTACAGAAATAATATTTAATCATTATACGTAGGATCCACATAATTACCACACTCTAAATGGCTCTAACACTATACGAATAAAATATAGTATCGGACTCTTTAAAGATACTTACTAGAAACTAAAATTCATTACCATAAAATTTCATGGAAGCATAAATAATGACTATAATAGCAAATCGCGAAAGCATAACAATTAAATAATACCATAGTCACGTTTATTTCATTACAAGATCAGTTACAAAATTTTATACATCCACTACATTTTTATCAAAATATATTAAGTACATAAGTCTAAACCACTTTGGTCTCTACTCCTACTTATCGAGTATAAACTTTTGATCATCATCTGAAGGGTAAGAAAAAACAGTAAGGAAATGAGCTAAATGCTCAATAAGGTACATATAAGCAAGTACATACATATTTATACTTAAAATAGATATATACATATCAGATGAAGAGGAATTATATAAACATTCGTGAAATTTTGTTTTTTTTAACTTTTTCTTCTCTGAGTCTTAATTTTTATTTATTTTTAGAGATTAGGGTTAATAGACCTTACCGACTAATAGAGCAATCAATTGAGAAAAGGATTATGTATGCTTCCACACAATCTAAAGTTAAATCCTCCTATTAACACCTAGAAATGGGTGGTATACTTTTAACCCAGTATACGGAGCCATAACTTATGCCAGCAAAAGTTTTCCCATGGCCGAGGACAGTCATCGAGTTTTTACTGTAATATCCTAAGGTATGTCAGCGAATATTATCAATTGAAAATGATTCATTAGTCTAATTTTTTAACCTTTTTTTAAAACTTTATATGAAATCTTTTACTTTGTCCTTAATACTTTTTTCTTAATTTTTTCTCCACTCTGAAAGAAAATACTTATCATTCTTGGAACTTGCAAACTTTCATATAAATTTTTCATAATATTGAAATATACGACCATAAAATGCAATAATTAGTAATAAATCGTAAATTGTAACAGAAATTAATGTATTGTCATGTTTAATAGCTTTAACCTTAAACTTTTACATGTGTTAAAATTTAAATTTAACATGTGATATATTTGGCTATTTGATTGTTGGTGCGGTAATTAGTTTAGGGCCTGTTCGGGTCAATTTCTTAGCACAATTACTTAGGGACTAGGCTATTAATCCATTGCCGATTTAATGGTCGGTTTAAGGGTTGATCCATACTGATTTTTGCCATTAATTTCCTGTAACGATCGGGTTCCTGGGACTTAGTCTTTTGTGACCTTAATGGAAAAATCAGCCTTGATAGCTAGACGGTTGGCTAAGAATTGTTGTCCGACCAGCAAAGAATTGCTGACTGGACAGATTGAATTATTGATCCAATTGAATGGTTTTCCGTATTAGAAAGTAGATCGGTTAAGATAATTGATCAGAATTATAGTTGTTAACCTAAATTATAGTCATTGACCAAAATTATAGTTGTTGATCAAAATTATAGCCATTAACTGGAATTAAGAATTAACCAGGATACCCATAAAACCATGGTTGTAAGTGAACAATAACAATCGATGACTCAGAAAGAGACCGAAGATTCAAAGAGTGAGAACGAGAGGTAGTAACCAGAATGGATAGATAACCAGAGTAGATTAATGACAAGAATGAATCGTTGACCTGTTGTGAGAGTTGACCGGATTGACTTGTTAGTCGATTTTGATTAAAATTCAACTGGCCAAATCAGAGTAGGTGACCTGCTCCCACCTACTCCGTTGGCCTTCTAGAAAGGGAATTGGAATATGAAAAGAAGTATCAAATAGGTAACTTACCCCCACTTACTCCCACCTAACCCATTGTCTATAAATACTGAACTTGGGAGTTAGGAAAGGAGTTGGACAAATTGTGAGAGAAGCACGAAGGAGAAGAAGGAGATGAAGGGGAGGAGACGAGTCTTAGGCCAGATTTGAGTAAGGAGATTCGGAAATCAAGAAAGTGTACCTTATGCTTATCTTTAGCTGTTGCTAATTCTTAGTCAAATCCTTTGGGTATTATTGTTCTAATACCCTTCTTCGTTATGTTTCCACGTAATGCATGGCATAATAATTGATTTATCATATTTTATGACAGAGTTACATGTTTAGCATTTATGCTATGTTTTACATGTGGAATTATGTCTCACAGTTCATGCTTAAAAACTATTAGAACCCATTGTGTTTAAGCCATGATGCATGGACAAGTTATCTGCATGTTTAAGTACTATCAACCTATATTAGTTTGCGATCTCTTTCATTTGCATGATTGTTTACCGTATGTAAAAGTAAGAATTGCTTATTAAGAACTTCGGACATTTGAAGTCAAGATTTAAGAAAGTTGGATTTTGATATTTAATAGTCGAGTAGTTATAGGCCTAAAATGTAGCCGTTTTTTTATCTATGATGACCGAATAGCAGTAGGCCTAAAATATAGCCGTTTTCAATCTATGATGGCCGATTAGTTGCAGGCCTAAAATGTAGTCATTTTCAATTTATGATGGTCAAGTAGCTGTAGGTCTAAAATGTAGCCATTTTCAATCTGTGATGGCCGAATAGTTGCAGCCTTAAAATATAGCCGGTTTTTAAGAAGAAAAATTGGTTTTGGATTTAAGTTTGGTTTGGAAATTCATTCTCATGAATTATTCTTTGGCCCATGTTTTATGATTCTGTGCAATATTCTTATTCTATTTCCTTTGATTTCATTTTGAAAGTATATTTATACATGTCTTTACTTATTTATACATTGTTGAGCAATCTACTCACTTTTTACTATTTTCTTACCTTCAGATGAGTAAGAATTTATGCCAGATATGAAAGAGTAGAGTCGAACGGATTAGCTAAGCAGGAAGAACGATCTGGATTCATGTAGCTTTTTTTGGTCGACTTGATGTATTTTTGGTCATTTTGGGAGACTCTGTACGATGATTTCGCTGTATAAATTAATGAAAAAGTGTATGCTTTTGCTACATTTTATAGGTTAAGTAATTTTAGTTCTTAGTGGCATCTCATTCGATAAAGGCTCTTTCCCATAGCTGACTGACCTAGATAAGGTCGATCGTGAATCTTGGCCGGTCAAGTTGTGGCCGACTACGTTGTATGTCTAAGTTATGTATGATTATTCATAACTGTCTCATTACTCATTTGCCTTATGTTATGGATGGATGAATGATGTAGCCCCTTAAGAACTCTGATCCGTCACTTTTAGTATGAACATTAACAGAGGTCATTAGGAGATTATGATTGCAGGCCGTCACATTTCCATCATTGTAAACTGGTTTGATGAACCGGTTCAAGGTTAAATGTATTTTCTTTAGCTAAAAATGCTGTCCGGTTCACTTGCTAATTTTAAGGCTCGGTTCGGAGGTTGGTTCGAGTCATGTTTTCACCGGTTAATACTTTAATATTACCCCATAATATCTTAAAAAATTTTGGGTGCCAGTTCAACTGGTTTGGAAACTAGAACTGAACCGGTTTAGTCACCATAACTCTAGCATCTACTAGAAAGCTGGTAGCCGGTTCTGACACAATCTAGGGCCCAGTTCAATAATCTTTCCAAGGAGTTTAGGGTAGCCGGTTCACTAGTAAATAGGTTAGCCTTAGTTTATTATACTTTGGCTGGACCAGTCGTCGGTTCAGCCGAATTGGGTCTAGTTCGGTTAATTTTTCCCAATCTACAAAATCTAGCATCAGCAGGGGAAACAAAGGAGTCAGTTTTGTATTATTATTTTTATGGTCAATTCAAGACCTGTTCTTGAATGATTCGAGGAGTCTTCTTACATCTGAGAGACTCATTTTTAATAATTTGTCTGATTTATGACTAGTTCAAGTTGATATTTTAGTCGGTTCGAGTCAAAATTATAATTGAAAATTCTGCATTAGTACTTTTTGATGTAGCAAGATTTTTCCTCTATTTTGGTACTGGTTCATCGCCTGTTTGGGGCTTATTTTTACAGGGTAACACTTTAACATCACCACAAGATACTTAAATCACTATGGCTGTCGATTCAACCAATTTTGGGCTCGTTTCATAGGCTGTAATTTCAAATATCAATCTGACTGTTGAGGTTCGTCCAATTACTATTGTGAGACCCAGTTTAGTGACCGGTTCAGCCCATTTTCATAAGCCGATTGGTCACAACCTCACTAAGAGGCTCAGCTGTTGTTCACAAAATTGGAACGAATTTGGTGATCATTTGGTAACCGATTCAGCTCATTTACACTAGTTGATTCAGCTATTGATTCTGGTTTAGTTATTTCAGCTGTATAAAACTTATGCAAAAGTGATGATATGGTAAGAAATATCAAACAAATTAAATATTAGAATAATAATACTTAAAAATTTAACAATAAACAACAGCAATTGAAGAAAAAAAATTTGAGAATACTTGCCAAAATATTCAACTAAACTCCCTTCCTTCTACTACTCTCGGTTCTGCCCCTCACTTCCCCTACGTTTCTTTCTGTTTTCTTTTTGATTTTTCTCCCTTTCTCCCATGATTTTCTTTCCTTATTTCATCCTCTCTTCCCCACATGCCTCTTATAAATTTTAGGAGCCAAGATGCTGAGTCACTAGCCTTGCCAGCACCACCTAAATCTCCTTCCTAAAATTGGTCGGGTGTCCCTAATCAATTGCTGAGTAATCCTTTAATTTGCTGGGTTGTTAGCTTAACATTTTTCCTAGTGGAGGGCTTTAATTGGTGGCTAATTTTGGTGATACACACTGGTTATGTTAGCTAAGGTAAGCTACTCCCTTTGCTGAAGTTTTGGAGCTGCTAATGCCGTGGAGAGCTGCTGCTATCACGGGAAAGCTGCTGCTATTGTGGAAGTTTGCTAAAGTAAGCAGTTGTGAACTGCTTTTACTTCCTCCAAATTTCACGAAGTACGGTGAAGCTGTTGTCCTAGTTGTGCCGTGGCTGGAGAAATTCTAATTTTTAATGTTGTTGCTACTACCGGGTTAAGCATACCGGTGTCGTTTCCTTATTTTTGCTGATGCCGTGCCTCCCTTGCTAAATTTGGTCGCCCCCTGTGCTGCATTTTTAGCTATATTGTTGTCTGAGCCCTTCCTCTTCAATCGGATTTTAATTTGATTACTAATCGGATCAATTTCGACGGCCGAATTATCTTCTCACCCTTTGAAAATTTATTTAGTTGCCATTCGGGTCCATTAATTGTGCTTACGCCTGTCTGTTTAATTTAATTTGTGCTATAGTTGAATCCTGAGATAAATATTAGTATAATTGAATGCAACCCTTACAATCCTACCATCATTATAAAAATTTTATCCTTGAAATTTAAAGAACTTACATACCTTAGGAAAGTAAATGAGGGTACTTATTACGGATTTCCTCCTCCCGCTACCATGTCGCTTCCTCGTGAGAGTGATTATGCCACAGGATTTTGACCAAAGAAATAGTTTTGGTACGGAACACTTGGTCTCTTTGCCTCGGGATTTGCATGGGTTTTTCTACATAAAAAAAGTCTTCTTCGATTGTCAGAGGCGCGTAATCAATGATGTGGGTTGGATCATATACATATCTTTGAAGTATCGACACATGGAACACATTGTGCACTTTTGATAAATTTGGTGGCAAAGCCGATCAGTAAGTGACTACTCTAACCCTCTTCAAGATTTCAAAGGGACAGATAAACCTTGGTTGTAATTTTCCTTTCACACTGAATCTAATTGTTCCCTTGGTCAGTAATATCTTTAGAAAAACATAATCACCAATGTTAAAATGTAAATCCAACCTCCCCCGATCAGCACAGCTTTTTTGCCTGCTTTGAGATACCTTCAGATTTTTATGGACCAGTTTGATTTTCACAGACGTTTCTTTAATGATGTCTGGTTCTAAGAGTCATCTATTTCCTGTTTCTTCCCAATAGATTAGAGATCAACATTTTCTCCCATAAGGAGCCTCAAATGGAACCATCCCGATACTTGATTGATAACTTTTATTATAGACGAATTCAGCTAAAGCCAAATAGTCATCCCAGTTGTCTCTCATTTCCAAGACCGAAGCTCTCAATATATTTTTCAAAATTTGAATAGCCCGCTTTGATTGTCTATTAGTCTACGGATAATAAATGGTACTAAATTTCAATTCTGTTTCTAACTCCCGTTGCAAGCTTTTCCAAAATTTAGAAGCAAAATGCGGATTTTAGTCCGATACAATGGATGAAGATACACCATGTAACCTAACAACTTCATTAATATAAATTCGAGCTAATCGATCCCGTGAATAAGTTGTTCGGATAGCTAAGAAGTGTGCTGATTTCGTGAGCCTGTCGACAATTATGCAAATAGCATCTTGATTCTTGGATGTCCTCGTCAAACCCCTTACAAAATCAATTGTTATGTCCTCCCATTTTCAACTTGGAATTGGTAATGGTTACAGTAATCAAGATAGCTTCCTTCTCTCGACTTTGAGCTGTTGGCAAATTAGACATATTCCTACATAGTTCACAATTTTTTCTTCATATTTCTCCACCAGAACATCCTACTCATGTCTTGGTACATTTTGTTAATTCCTGGATGAATGGTGTATCGAAATCGATGGGCCACCTTCATAATTTTCTCTTTTAGTTCTTGATCATTCGGCATACAAAGCCTATCCTAGAATCACAGGACTCCATCAGCACAAATATTAAAATCAGTCATGGAGTCTTGAGTCAAATCTTTGATAATATCCGATAGAAAGGAATCTTTCATTTGGCCATTCTTAATTTTTTTCAATATCTCTGGTTGGATTTAAAAATACGATAAAATCATCCGATTGCCTTTAACATATCACTGGATATCACATTATTTCATATTCTCCAACATTTCTAACTCCTTAATTTGCCTCCTTGCTATAAAGCTCGTTCAACGGCTTAGAGCATCTGCTATTACATTGGTCTTCTCTGGTTGATATTGGATCTCACAATTGTAATCCTTTAGAAAATCAACTTATTACCTCTGCCTCATATTCAGTTCTTTCTGTGAAAACAAGTGCTTCAGACTTTTGTGGGTTAAATATACCCGGAACATCTCGCTATATAAATAGTGTTTCCAAATTTTTGATGCGAATACGACTACTATTAGTTCCAAGTCATGAGTTGGATAATTCTTCTCATAAACCTTCAACTGCCTTGATCCATATATTATGACCTTCCAGTACTGCATCAGAATACAACCTAATCCAATATTGGAAGCATCACAATAAACTATGAATCCACTCGTTCATTCTAGAATTGCCAAAATTGGAATCATTGCTCACCTTCTTCCGTCCAGTCAAATTTTGCTTCTTTCATTGTCAACTCGGTAAGAGGTATAATAATTCTAGAGAACTTTTCCACAAATCTGCAATAGTAGTCTGCCATGCCTAAGAAACTTCAAACTTCAGTTATTGTTGTAGATTGGCTCCAACCGGTAACCGCTTCAACCTTATTTAGGTCAACTAAAATACTTTATTTAGTAATAATATGGCCCAAAAATGTCACCTCCTTGAGCCAAAACTCACATTTCTTCAGTTTCGCGTATAATTTCTTCTCCCAAAGAGTCTGTAGTACAATTTTCAGATGTATCTCATGCTTCTCATAATTTTTAGAATAGATTAAAATATCATCAATAAATACAACCACAAATTTATCTAAATATAGTTGAAATACCCAATTCATCAGATCCATAAAGACTACGGAAGCGTCAGTCAATTCGAACGGTATAACCAAAAACTCATCGTGGCCATACCTCATTGGGAAAGCAATCTTTGGCACACCGTCCTATTTGATCCTCAATTGATGATATTGGGAACAAAGATCAATCTTAGAGAATACTCGGGTACCTTGTAGCTGATCAAATAGATCATCAATCCGTGACAACGAATACTTATTTTTAATCGTGATCTTATTTAGTTCACGATAATCAATGCATAATCACAAGATTCCATCCTTCTTTATAAATAACACCGGCACATCCCAAGGAGGCACACTTGATATGATAAAATCCTTATTTAATAATTCTTGTAATTGCTACTTTAACTCTTTCATCTCAACAGGCTTCATTCTATACGGTGCCTTTGAAATTAGACTTGATTCTGGTACAAGCTCGATTTCAAATTTTATCTCCCGATATGGCGGTAGGCCAAGCAATTCTTTAAAAAATACATCTTTAAATTCGTAGATCATAGGTATATCCTTGACTGGTACACTGTGACTTTCAGTGATACTAGCGTAAGCTAGATAAGCTTAACATCCACTTTGGATCAAATGTTGAGCATGTAGGGCAGAAATCAATACGGTTCTCTCCTTTCGCCTGATCTCTTGAATGTGAAATGGTTCACATCCCGAAATAGTAAAATAAATCGGTTTATGGAAGTAATCTATACTGGCGTGATGATTTGCTAGCCAGTCCATCTCCAATATTACGTCAAAATCACATATGTCCAATAAAATTAAGTCCACCTCCGTTTTCATCCCATTAATTGTTACTACGCATTTCGGGTATATAATATCGGTAATAACCGATGATCCCGTAGGCGTTGACACAACTAGGAAAAAGTCTAAAATTTATGAAGATGATGCAAGATGGCATACAAATTGAGGAGATACAAATAAATGAATGGATCCTGAATCAAACAACGCATGGGCCAAAACATCACAAATAAGAATAGTACCCTCGATCACATTCAGAGATGGTTCTGCCTCTTGTATGGCAACCGCAAATGCTTTGCCCCGGATGGGGGGCTTCTTTGTCTTGGTCCTCCCTAGGTTAGGACAATTCTTTATGACGTAGCCCACCTGACCACAGTTAAAATAGACTCCCAATAATTTAAAGCATGGCTTGTCACCATGTAATTTTTCACAATGAAGACATGGAGTCGTCACTGCTCGCTGGCCCAGTGCTACCTGTTTACCTTTCTTCTCTTACTTTGCCTACTTAACTCTTCATTGGCCTTCCTGATCCCAAACTAGAACTCACAGTCGCATTGCCACAATGAGACATTTTCTTCTTAAAAAATTCCTCCTTTTCAAGCTTCTTTTTAAATATTAGAGCTTGATCTAGCACCTCCTCATAAGTCTACAACTTCGGGGTTGATAGTTGCTTCCTGATATTGTTCCACAATTCTTGTTGAAATTTTTTCACTTTTTGTATCTTCTCCTCCACCATAAAAGGAGTATAACGAGATAGCTCAATAAATTTTATGTCATATTCAGCTATTGTATGATTTCTTGTCTTAACCGCATAAACTCCTCCTTCTTATTCTCCTAGAGGTTGAAGGGAAAATATTTCTCCAAAAAAACTTCTCCCAACATACCCGAAGTAATCTTGTTCTAGGGCATTCCTAGGGCTCTTTTCTTTATTGACCACCAGTGATCGGCTTCACCTTCCAGCCGATATAAAGCGAATAAAACCTTATCCTCCTTGGGACATTAGATAACGAAGAACACCTTTTTAAGTCTTTGAATCTATGTCACTACCTTGATTGGATCTGGTTTGCCCAGAAACTCAAGTACACATTCGTTCGTAAAATGATCGTAAGCTGATGTTTTGGGATTTACGGCAAGAGTTGGAACTTGTGTAGGAGTTGGACCTAAGTTACGCTGCCCTATCGTCTCCATAAAATCTGCCATTCTCCCTAATAGATTTAAATATTTCATTTCCCGGTCTTGACATCTACCAGCATCAGCTCGGGCACATCTTCGACTATTTGCCATTTCTATAATTCTATCAGTACAAATTTAAAAATTCAGGTAAGATCAAAGCATACTAACAACTATTTATTCTAAGGCCATTACTAGAATTGACAACTAATTTTACTATTACTAGTCCAGCCTTAAGTGTTCAACCTAGTCTAAGCTTCCGCACAAAACTAATCAATCTTAAAACTTCACTTTCTCTGATACCATCAGTCATGGATCACTTTCTTTCTACTTAATATTTGTGAATACGTAAATATAATGATTCACCATATTACATAAATAATATTTAACCATTTTACATAGGATCCACATAATTGCCACATCCTAAGTGACTCCAACACTATACAAATAAATATAGTGTTGGACTTTTCAGATGTGCTTACTAGGAAATAAATTTATTACCATAAAATTTCACGGAAGTATAAATAATGACCATAATAGTAAATTTTGGAAGCATAACAATTGAATAATTCCATAGTCACGTTCATTTCATTAGAAGATCAGTTACAAAATTTCATACATCCACTACATTTTCATCAAAATATATTAAGTACATAAGTTTAAACCATTCTGGTCTTTACTCCTACTCATCGGGTATAAATTTCTAATCGTCATCTGAAAGGTTAAGAAAAATAGTAAGGAAATAAGTCAAATACCATACAAGGTATATATAAGCAAAGAGATGCACATTTATACTTAAAATAGATATATACATATAAGAGGAATAGGAATCATATAAACATGCATGAAATTTTATTTTCTTTAACTTTTTCTTTTTTGAGCCTTAATTTTTCATTTATCTTTAGGGATTAGGGTTAGTAGGTATTACCAACTAATAGAGTGGTCAATCGAGAAAAGAATTGTATATATTTTCACACAATTTAAGACCAAACCCTCCTATTCAACACCCAAAGGTAGGCGGTATACTTTTAATCCAATATACAGGGCCATAACTTATGCCGCCAAAAGTTTTCCCACAACTGAGGACAGTCCTCGAGTTTCCACTGTAATATCCTAATACATATTAGAGATTATTATTGGTTGAAAATAATTCATTAGTCTAATTTTTTAACATTTTTTTAAAACTTTATATGGAAGCTTTTACTTTGTTTTTAATACTTTTTCCTTAATTTTCTCTACTTCGAAAGAAAATAATTATCATTCTTGGAACTTACAAGCTTCCATATAAAATTTTCAAAATATCGAAATATACGACCATAAAATCCGATAATTAGTAATAAACCATAAATTGTAATAGAAATCAATGTATTATCCGATTTAAAAACTTTAACATTAAACTTTTACATATGTTAAAATTTAGATTTAACATGTGATATATTCGGTTGATTTGGTTGCCGGTGCAGTAATTAGTTTGGTACCCATTCAAGTTGATTTCTTAGCACAATTACTTAGGGACTCGGCTATCAGTCCATGGCTGATTTAATGTTTGGTTCGAAGGTTGGTCCATACTGATTTTTACCATTAATTTCCATCATTGTAAACCGGTTTGATAAACCGGTTCAAGGCTCAATGCATTTCCTTTAGCTGAAAATGCTAGCCGGTTCACTTGCTGATTTTAAGGCCCAGTTCGAGGGCTGGTTCGAGGCATATTTCCACCGGCTAACACTTCAACATTACCCCATAATATCTTAGTAAATTTTGGGTGCCGGTTCAATTGGTTTGGGAACTAGAACTAAACCGTTTTAGTGGCCAAACCCTAGCAACCACTGGAAAGAGGGTAGCCGATTTTGGCACAATCTAAGTCCTGGTTCAGTAATCTTTCCAAGAGGGTTGGGATAGCCAGTTTACTGGTAGATAGGTTAGCTTTAGTATATTATACTTGGGTCGAACCGACTGCCAGTTTAGCCAAATTAGATCCGGTTTGGTCAATTTTTTCAAATCTTCCAAATTTGGCATCAACAGGGGAAACAAAGGAGCCGGTTCTATATTATTATTTTTATGGTCAATTCACGATCTATTTTTGACCGGTTCAGGAAGTTTTCTTATAGCCAAGAGACTTATTTTTAAGAATTTGTCTAGTTTATGGCCAATTCAAATTGTTATTCTAGCAAGTTTGGGTCAAAATTATAACTGAAAGTTCTGCATTAGTACTTTCTGATGTAGCAAGATTCTACCTCTATTTTGGTGACCAGCTCATCACAGGTTTGGAGCTAATTTTTACAGGGTGATAATTTAATATCACCACAAGATACTTAAATTACTATGGTTGCCGATTCAGTCAATTTGGGGCCTGATTCATAGGCTACAATTTCAGATATCAGACTGACTATTGAGGTTAGTCCAATTACTGATGTGAGATCTAGTTCAGTAACTGGTTCAGTTCATTTTCATAAGCGGATTGATCACAATCTCACTAAGAGGCTTAGCTTATTAGTCATAAAATTGGAACCGATTTGGTGATTATTTGGTAGCAGGTTTAGCTCATTTACAGTATCTGATTCAGCTACTGATTCTAGTTTAGTTATTTCAACTGTATAAACCTTATGCAAAAGTGATGATATGATCAAAAGCATAGGGCAAATTAAGTATTAGAATTATAATATTTAAGAATTTAACAATAAATAGTAACAATTGAAGAACAGAATTTGAATACACTTGCCAAAATATTTAGCTAAACTTCCTTCCTTCTTCTCTCTCGGTTTTGCCCCTCACTTCCCCTCTATTTCTTTCTGTTTTCTTTATGATTTTTCTCCATTTCTCCAATGATTTTCTTTCCTCCTCCTCACACGCCTCTTATAAATTTTAGGAGCTGAGATGCTGAGTCACCAGCCTTGCCACAACCACCTAAATCTCCTTTCTAAAATCGGTCAAGTGTCCCTAATCAGTTGCTGAGTAATCCTTTAATTTGCTGGGTTGTTAGCTTAACATTTTGCCTAGTGGAGGGCTTTAATTGGTGGCTAATTTTGGTGATACAGGCTGCTTATGCTAGCTGAGGTAAGCTGCTCCATTTGCTGAAGTTTTGGAGTCGCTGATGCCGTGGAGAGCTGATGCTGTCGTGGGAAAGCTGCTGCCGTGGAAGTTTGCTTCAGCTGTTGGAGTTTGCTGAAGTACTCAGCCGTGAGCTGCTTTTACTTCCTCCAAATTTTGCTAAGTATGGTGAAGTTGCTGTCCTAGTTGTGCCGTGGTTGGAGAAATTCTAATTTTTAACGTTGTAGTTGCTGCCGGGTTGAACATACTAGTGCCGATTCCTGATTTTTGCTGCTATCGTGCCTCCCTCGCTAAATCCCCCCCCCTTGCTACATTTTAGCTATATTGTTGCTCGAGCCCTTTCTCTTCAACTGGATTTTAATTCAGTTGCTATTCGAGTCAATTTCGGCAGCCGAATTATCTTCTCATCCTTCGGAATTTATTCAGTTGCCATTCGGATCCACTAATTGTGCTTACGCCAGTCCATTTAATTTAATTTTTGCCATAACTACATCGTGGGATAAATATTAGTATAATTGAATGTGATCCTTACAGGGTGGTCTGACTCTATGGCCAAAAGCCCCCGAGCCGTGATGTTCGATCGTGTGTGGGCTGCTCAGCATGAGATTGAGGTTTAGAATTTGATTGCATGTGGGCTGCTCGATAATAGGATCGAGGTTCATAATTTGACCGTGCATGGGCTGCTCGGTATCGGGACGAAGGTTCATAATTTAACCACGCATGGCTGCTCAGCATCGGGATCAAGGTTTTTTGACAGTTCGTAGGTCGACTTAGGAGGAACTTTCGTTCACCCGATTTTGGGGCAGTCCAAGTGATTCAATTCTATGAGACAACAAACAAGTATTCATATGGGTAATTAAATATGAACAAATAATTATTTTATTAATGAGAATATGATACATGTTACAAGCACTTCAAATGATGCATGCTAACCTTACTTGGACTCTGCTGAGGTTTATTGGTAGTACCTTTTGAGGTGGGAGGCCGTTCCAAATCCTTGAGACTAGCTTGTTGTCCTGGGTGCGTAGCTTATTCGCGCTGCTTCGGAGAATGGTTGAGATAAGGAGCAGTCCTTTCTAATTGGGGGAGAGCTTATTTTTATTGGTAATTTTATTTGTTACCTCTATACTCTGTAGGACTGGGTCCCTTACTTTGAACTAATGGGACTTCACATTTTTGTTATAGTACCATGTGATTGGTAGGCTGCCATTCATAAGCGTGCTGCGTCTTAGACTTTTTTGAACAAGTCGAGATACTCCCCAAATCTTTGAGAGTTACTAAGTGGATCGAAGTATTCGACCCGAAGGTTGGGGGGTTTGACCTCTACTAGGATAACCACTTTAGTCCCATAACATAGGTTAAAGGACGTCTCTCGGGTCCGCTCCCTCGGGGATGGTAACCGCTTCAGTCCTGTATGACCATAGGACGAATGATAACTTGTCTGCCCAGGAGCCTCTAGCATCCTCTAACTTCGTCTTCAGCTCATATAGTAGCATACGGTTTGTCAATTCCACTTGCCCATTAGCTTCCGAGTAGGTAATGGAAGTGTGGACCAACCTTATCCATAGACTCGAATAGTACCTGATGAATCGCTTACCGGTGAATTGGATTCTATTGTTGGTCACTATGACCTCAAGAATTCCAAATCGGCAAATGATACTCTGGTGAATGAACTCCGTCGTGTTCTACTTCATGATCTGTCTAGCGGGGATACTTTAACCCACTTAGTGAAGTAATCGATATTCATTATGATGAACTTTCTTTGCCTGGATGCTATGGGTAGAGGGCTAAGTAAGTCTAGCCCCCACTGTGTGAACAACCAATGTGATTGCAGGCTGATAAGTCATGTACCCATGTATCTGGCAATTCTCGCATGTCTCCAAGAAATCTATGGTATTGCGCTTCATCGAGGGCCAATAAAAGCTTTACTGCATGATCTTGAAGGCTAAATTCTTACCTTCAACATATGACCCTCAGATGCTGAGGTGCATCTCACTCGACACATAATCAGTCTCTTCTAGCGTAAGACACCTCATGTAGGGGGTTGAGTACCTGCGGCGGTACAACCTCCCATCCATGATGGTGTACAACCCTAATGTTTTCTTCACACGCTTGGCCTCCTCTGAGCTTTTCGATAGGGTGCCATCAATCAAGTACCTCTTATATGGGGTCATCTAGATGCCATTGGCCTCTTACAGTACTTCATACTCGCATGTCCCTGGGGTACTATTCTAGGTTCCCCGTTGCTACCGCCTTTGCTAGCTGGTTCGCCTTTCAGTTCTCTTCTCTCATGATATGGACTACTTCTCTAGCAAGGTACTTCGCGAGTAGAGGATTTGATGCCTTGAAGTTCTCTAGAATTTGGTTGATGACCAATTCAGAGTCACTGTAAACAACCAGGGATCTAGCTAAGTATTCCTTTGCTAGTTGGAGTCCAATGAGCAGTGTCTTGCACTGGGCAACATTGTTAGTGGTTGAAAATTTGAGGGTCATTGAATACTTTATTTCTAACCTATTTGGAGTCCTCAAATCATGCCTACTCTGTTGCCGATCTGCGTTGATATCCCATTGACATGCAAGGTCCAAGTTGGAATCCCTGACTAGTTGGCATCTTCGGTGAGGTTGAGGGCATCTGGAACTGAGGTCACCATCTCAACGATGAAGTCCACAAGGGCCTGGCCTTTCATGGCTAGCCGCGGTTGAAACTCCATGTCAAACTCGCTTAATTTAATAGTCCATTTGATCAGTTGGCCGAATATGTCCGGCTTCTACAAGATTCTTTTCAATGGTTGATTAGTCGGGATGATGATTTTGTGCACCTGGAAGTATGGGCGCAACTTCTTGGAGAAATAGATGAGGGCAAGAGTGATCCTTTCAGCATGTGGGTAATAGGTCTCGGTGTCCGTCAGACCTTGCTGACATAGTACACCGACCATTGTATGCCGGACTGCTGATGGAATAGGATTGAACTTAGTGTCGTGTTGAAGACCGCAAGGTACAAATACAACTTTTCACGCCTCCTGAGGTGAAGTTAGGAGAGGAGGATTGGAGAAGTACTCCTTGAGTTCTCGGAAAGCTGCTTCGCACTTGGCGATCCATTGGAAGCCGGTTGCCTTGGTTCCTCTCAAAACTTTGAAGAACGGTAGGTATTTTTTTGTAGATTTTATCAAAAATTGGAAGATGGCAACAAGCCTTCCAATGAGCTTATGGACCTCCTTTGCTATCCGGGGAGGACTCATGTCGAGGATAGCCTTTATGTTATCCAAGTTTGCCTTGATTCCTCATTGAGAAATGATGAAGCCTAAGAACTTCTTGAATGCCACACCGAATGCACACTTGACTAGGTTTAGTTTTATCTGGGCACCCAGAGGATTCCAAAAGTCTTTCCTAAGTTGTGAACATGGTCGTCGATGGCTTTACTTTTGACGAGAATGTCGTCCACATACACTTGCATATTTTGACTGATCTAGGCTTCAAATATGCTGTTCACGAGCCGTTGGTAGGTAGTCTTGACATTCTTTAGAGTGAAGGGCATAAACTTGTAATAGTAGGTGCCCTGATCGGTCATGAAGGAAGTGTTCTCTTTGTCTTCCAAAGTCATCCAGATCTGGTTGTAATCCGAGTACACATTCATAAAATTAATTAGCTCATGGCTAGACGTAGAGTCCACCAGTAGGTCGATCCTCAGTAACAGGAAGCTGTATTTGGAACATGAATTGTTCACGTTCGTGAAGTTGATGTACATCGGTAATTTTCCAATACTCTTTTTGACGAGGACGACGTTTGACAGCTAGTTTGGATATTGGACTTCCCTGATAAGCCCCATGTCAAGCAGCTTCTTCACTTCCTCACGAATGGCGATCAATTTTTTGACCAAGTGGATCCTGCACTTCTGTCGGATGGATTTGTGACTGAAATTGATATCCAACTTATGGACTATTACTCTAATTGGTATCTTTGGCATGTCAATGGGGGTCTATATGAAGACATTAAAATTCTACCTAAGGAAGGTTATGAGCTGGTCGTGGAGGGCACCCGACAGGGAACTCCTAATTTGCATGCACTTCTCGAGCTCATTAAGGTCTAAAGGAACTTGGTCGGTCGACTCACCTGACCGAGCCTGTAGTAAGATAGTCTCATTATAGAAATTGAGGTCCTTGATCAGCTGGCTGAGGGTCATTGAAGCGATTTGGGTTAGGTAATATGTTTAGCTGATTATCTGGTCGCCTAGGACCTCTTTGATGCTGTACGGTGTTGAAAACTTCATATTCAGGTAGGAGATCGACGTCATTATTCTAAAGGTGGTTAGGCAGGGTCATCCCAAGATAGAGTTGTAGACTAAGGGAAGGTTCACCTCTAGGAACATGAGCATCCTGGTGACCATTCTGGACTAAGCTCCTAGCTTGACCTCCAGTTGGACGGCACCCTGCATGGGTACTAGCTCATTGTCTAATCTATATAAGGGTCCCTTAGTAGGCTTCATTTGACTCCTCTTCAATCCAAGTTTAAAGTAAGTATCGAGGTAGAGCAAATTTTGAAAGCTTCTATTATTAATGAATACTTGTTTTAATTGGTAGACAACCGTACCGTCTGAAATGAGTGCCGATACAACTAGAGGGCCAGAGTGGAGTTATTACATGAACCATATTGTCATCACTAAAATTAATTATATCATTCTTGACCTCTACCCTCAGCTTCTTGCTACTAGAAGTTGTCTCTGGACAGTTCAGGATGTTACCCTTGGCTAGTTTGGTTGTTACCACGTTGATAATTCTGGCCGCAACTCAATTTCTCGGTTGCTCTTATCTGTCTTTATTTGCTCTCCTAGGGTCCTGCCTTGTGTTCTGCAAAAACCTGGTGAGGTACTCTCCGTGGACCAAGTCTTCAATCTTCTTCTACAGTATCCGGCAGTCTTCGATGTTATGACTGAAGTCAATGAAAATGGGAGTACTTTGACTAGTTTCCTCCCTCCATGTTTTTCAGCACCTTCGACCAGTTGAATAATTTCTCATCCTGGATTTGCATCAGAATGTTGGTACTGTGTCATTTAGAGGAGTTAGGTTAAGGGGCTTGAGCTCCTTTCGGATACTAGATTTGCCCACGGGTGCTTCTACGGCCCCCGGAAGTAGTCGGAGGTCAGTTGGCACGCTCATTCCATTTTGCTTCGTTGGTATCTTCTGTCGCAATGTAGGCATAGGCGATAGTCACGGCTTTTGGAAGGTCTCAGGGTTCTGATATGCCAAGTGCTTGAAGAAGTCGTTCAGCTCTAGAGTAGTGATGAAGGTGCTGAACTTTACCTCCTCGGTGAGTTGGGATATTTGTTCGGCCTCAGTAATGAATTGAGACAAGAAGTGCTTCAAGCTTTTGCCTTGCTTTTGTTGGAGGTGGACGAGATTCCACAGCTATTTTTCCTCCCTCCGGTTCGAAGCGAATTGAGACATGAAGTAGTCGGTGAGTGCCTCGAACGACCGAATGGAGTTCGGCTAAAGGCTGTAGAACCAGGTGCGAGCATCCCTTTTGAGAATTAGAGGGAAGCATTGACACATGGTAATTTCACCGAGGCCATGGAAGCTCAGTAGAGTACAGAAGTGGTCCAAATGCATGTTGATCATCTAGAGCATCTTGAACACATCCCCCGTTTAGGCAGCGAGAGCACATATGTCAGGTTTAGGCCATCTGCTCGTATGGCTACCCCCGAGGGGTCGTCCCTTGGGTGGCGGTGTTCCTGGGCGGCATGCTGGCTTGTACTTTGGTGTTGATCTATTTTGTTCATGAGTGTAATGGTTGGACTTTCAAATCGTGTTCCCATAGGCAGTGCCAATGATGCGTTCCTGAATCCAGATTATAGTACGGATTAGAGAGCCACATGATCTTTCATATTAGCTCAAATTGAGGCGGGTCCAATTTTCGTCTCTAAAAATCTGGGTAATGTGCAATACAATGAATAAATAAAAGGTTAGAAGATTGATATGACCCACTTTTTAGTTTATCCTATAACGCTCAAGTTAGAAATCTTTCTTAGAGAATAGGAATATGAAAGGACGGTGCAGGATATGTACGTATGTGAAGAAGGTGAGTAGTGTTGGAGGGCTTGGCTCCTATGGTGCGCTCTATAGATAGCGTCTGGGTGTATGGCGAAGGGTTAGGCTCCGATGGTATGATTAATGAGTAGCGGCTTTGTAACAGAGAGAGACAGTGACTACTCTCTGTTAGGATTATTTATTGGGTTGTCTCTTGGGTCACCTCCTTGGTTTTTCTTTGGATTGCCTCTCCCCTTCTCCACTGTTGGAGAAAGGATATTTGTAGACGATGGCCTATCATGGCTTTGGCACCAAAACTTAGACAGCTATGGTGCTGGGATTCACAAGTTACTGGTTGTTGATGGATGTTATTAGTGTCAGCTGTCATTTTACGATGGTGATACGACCGTGGGTGGTCTTTATTGATATTTGTTAGACTGTTTCGGAGGGTGATTCGTCGAGCAACGTTGGCAACGGCAGCGGCTTTACTGTGGCAATGTCCTTTTTACTGTAGGTAGGCGTGCGTGGTCGTCCACTTTGAGTGTTGATCTCGACCACCGATACCCGCTACGCTGATCAGGTCATTGCTACTAAGTTGGAGGGTTCTATTGCCGTGATTGGTTGTGCTGTAGGGAGTTACCTGTTGGGTCTAATCGGTCTTTATCTTTATCGGTCCATTATAAATCGGCTGTGGTTGAGCCTGCCGCGTAGCCTTCTGGGCTTCAGTCTTTGCAAGAGCTTCGCCATGGATGAGCTTAGCTTTGGATCGGCTTATGGCATAGTAGGACCCATCAAAACATATAATAGGTAATTTTACATATTATATATGATTTATGTAGTTTTGCAAAATTAGAGCTATTAAAATATTTAAGTTCAACAAAAAGAATTATTACGTCTTTTAAGCTTTCTAAAATTTTCACAACTTTAACTGAGGCTATTTTTTTTTTTATATCATTATTAATTCGAGTTCTTTTACTGTAATAATTAATAATTAATTAATACAAGAATGCCTATAATAGAAAGGAACATAAAAAAGAAAAAAAAAGTGGGACTTAGAAGGGAAGGCGGTAGACGTTTGCTAATAATTTCCTGCAGATGATATTTGATGAAAAGTACTTTTCAAATCAAACATTATTAACTATTTCTTTCGGGTGCTATTTTTTCGATCACTAGTGCCAAATATAAATCAAGTAGTTCCATCTCTGCTCTTCAAAAGCTTGCTAACAAAATCTTCAATAATTTATTTCTATTTATTGTTTACTTTAATATATCCATTTTGATTAATTCATTTGCTAATGAGCACGCAAAATTATTACAATATTAGTAGGTGAGCGATAAAAATCAACCACAACTTAAATTATATATAAATATAAGGAGAATTGTGGTTTATAATTTTAGTTGGTTTAATTTGGAAGATGTAAATGGTCTTAAAAATTTTGTTGACCCCTAGTGCAAGTGGACTCCCCTGTGGTGCGTTTCCGTGTACTTTGTGTCTATATAGTGTGTAATGTGTATTATGTGCTCTCTTTCCCACCTTAGCCAAATACCAAATCACCCACCACTTCCCAGCCTTCCCTCCCCCCTTCTCTCTCTCTTTCTCTCTGTCTCTCTCTATCTCTCGCTCATTTGTCTCATGCCCTTTCTGCATTCTGGCAGACGGCGACTGTCTCGGCGAGTATTTCCGCTGTCTCGATGTGATATAATATTTGGCCATCGTCAAGTACACCTCTTTCCTTTCTGTTGCAGTTGTTTCTGAGCAAGTTTGTCATCCTTGATGGGAAAAGGTTGAGTTTTTTTTTTTCTTTCAATTAGGTGTTAATGGCTTTTATGCAATTCCACCCGATTATCGAAGCGTTTCTTCTTCAATTAGTGCCGATTGGCTTGCGGGTAGTTCGTAATTTTTACCATGGGTGCGTGGATGGGCTGTTTCTGGATTTTTGGGGCAGAGTTGAGGCTGATTAGCTGAACCTCAGCGGCTTAGCTTCTCTGGTAGCCTTTGACTTATGATTTGTCTGTCGGAATAATAATTTTTAGATTTCTTGATTCGTAGTGTGATTCCCCAATCTGGGGATTTAATCCATAGAACTCAAACTGTTTAGTTTGATCAAATGGAACAAACACAAAATTTCTATGGAATTGGCTCTTCTAACTTGAGGGCCATGGGGAAGAGAAGTCTAGAATGGGATTTAAACGACTGGAAATGGGATGGGGACCTTTTCATAGCTAACCCTTTAAATCCCATGCCCTTAAATTTTGAACGCCAGCAATTTATCCCAGTTCCGGAAAATGGGAATTCCTCCAATAGTTCATTATCCTGCTCGGATGATCTTCATAGTGAGAGAAAGAAAAGAGAATTAGAGAGGAAAAGAAGGGTAGTCGTTGATGACGAAAGTTTGGATGATGAAGCTGGTACCTTAACCTTGAAGCTTGGCGGGTATCCTATGGCGGATAGGGAAGTAGGAAACATGGAAGGGACAAATGGGAAGAAGACCAAGTTGAGTGGAAGCTCTTCAAGCCGTGCTGTCTGTCAGGTGGACGACTGCGGAGTTGATTTGAGCAGTGCCAAGGATTATCACAGACGACACAAGGTCTGCGAGATGCATTCCAAAGCTAGTAAAGCGCTTGTTGGAAATGTGATGCAGCGGTTCTGTCAGCAGTGTAGTAGGTTAGTGCTCTTCTTATAAGCCGTAGTTTACCTTTTCATCTTCTTAGAATTTTAAACATCTCCATTGAAAGTGTTGGGTTGTCTTAGGGACACCTGAAAATTTTCATTTTAAGCAGCTTTTTCCTATGCTAAATACAGAAGAAAAAGAAGAAAAAACTCAATTGGAACAAGTAATATTGATATGTGGCTAGATACTATGCTGGCAATTTTTATTTGGCAGATTTCACGTTCTTCAAGAATTTGATGAAGGTAAGAGAAGTTGTCGAAGACGGTTGGCTGGCCACAATAAAAGGAGGAGGAAAACGCAGCCTGATGCTGCTGTGGGCTTACGGCCCATAAATGATGAGCAGACTGGTGGTTATATATTAGTCAGCCTATTGAGAATACTTTCCAGTATGCATGGTGAGATGTTTCCTCTTCTATAATGACTGTATGATTATGAGTTAACCATTTTATTTTTGTCCAACACTTGATTCAATACATTTATAAATCTTTCCCTATTGTCAGGTGCCATGCAAAAAAGAATCGTTAAGCAAGCAATATTTTGCTCAATAATGTTCTTGTTGGGGTTTGCCTCACATAAAATCTGGAGTACTGTGTAGAAGTCTATTCTATGATTACTAGGAAAATGAATTATTATTGAATATTACGAGTACCAACATGAGAAAAATATATATGTTTGTTATGGCAAAGTGATGCGGACATCTCAAGATAATGGAGAGATTTGATTTTGTAGGTCGGAGATTCGATTTGATTTGTTTTTATTGTTTGCAATATTTTGGATTTGTTTTTATTGTTTGCAATATTTTATGGATTTATGAAATTTTATAATTTTAATAGTCCCAAAATATTTTAGGAGTATTATATTATGTTGTTATTATTTACTTTATTTTAGATCATTATTAATTAGAAAATTATATCTAACTTATGAGTGGTTGCTCTATAGAAGGACCCTGCTTTTATTATGAGAAATGAAAAATCATTAATGAATTGAATTAACATTAAGAAGCTGTGATTATCTGTTTCTCTAATAATCTCTATTTTTCCATCTTCTCTGTTTCTTCCTCTTTCCCCTTTCTCTTCTTCCTTCCTTTCCCTCATTCCCCTTCCTTGCATCAAAAGGCTTTATATAGTTTTACCATATAAATGAGTAATATAAAGTGACATCTGCTTTGAATAAGAGGCTATCTGTCCCAGTAATATATAATCATATTATAGCATGAAGCTCCCAAATCATGGGGTCTGAGAAACATCATATATATGGAGTTTTACTTTCGTATTGAAAAAGGTTGTGTCCATGGTTAGAATTTGTGACCTCCCAGTCTTAATGAAGCAACTTTATCACTACCCCGAGCATTAACCTTAGAGCAATTGATTCACCTTTTTCCATGTTTGCCTTATTTGATTGTCACATGAGTTTAGAACTCAAATATTTGTTAGGCATTTCACATTCAATAAAAAGCATCCAACACATGCTAACAAATCCAGTTTTAAGAGAATGACGGATACTTATCCATTGTCTGACAATGAATTGTTCAAAAACCTAATGTTGAGGATTATATCGTCATTTCTCATCATATTGTGTACCCTTTTTGTTTGGGTTAGCCTTATTACTTATTGGGTTGGTTTAGTGATAGAATAGTGGTATCACCAAATTTGTGTCATATGTTTGGCTGGAACATTTAAGAGTGCATTTTCAAGAATCCCAAGGATGGAACAAATGAACCATTTTGTTATTCACTAGGCATTAGCAAATTATGATAACTCCTGTAATATCCTTCTTATAAGGAAGAAAATTGCTGTTAGCTGTGTTTTTCAATTTATTTATCTAGATGTGTAAGTTTCAATTCCAAATGGTGCTCATATTTTGTTTCTGAAACATCTCTATGTCTATAAGACTGGTTTTGACCTCTTCAGATGCTATTGATAGTTTGTCGTAGTGGATGAGCACTGAACTTGTTTTCCTGTTTCAAATAAAAAGGAGCTGTTAACAGTTGTGAATATACATGTATTTCCCATTTAGGGCATTGATTGGCTGATTGTAATTATTTCAATCAAATATGACATCTGTTAAACTCACTCATTTTGTCTGTATAGAATGCAGAATGTTATCTTTCTTAGTGGTTGCTTCAAACATCATGATCATATTTGAAATCACCAATATCTTCCATCCTTTGCTTTTTTTATAGAACTAGATTGTTGCTGGTTTATAATGTTCTATTTGCTTGCACTCTTTGCATATGTGCTTTTCTGTTCCATATCCTCTATTGGGGCTGTGGTATAATTATCTGTCATGTGGATTGCAGCTAATAATAGCTCCGATCAGACTACCAATCAGGATTTGATTACTCATCTTTTGAGAAGTCTTGGCAACCAATCTGGACCGCAAGGGGGAAAAGGTATATCCAGGATGCTGCATGAATCCCAAAAGTTGCTGAATGGTGGGACACGTACTGGAAATTCTGATATGATGTCAGCTTTTCTATCATGTGCTTCACAAGTTCCTCCAAGGTCCACAGGCCAACATCTCACAGTACTTACTTCAGAGTTGCCAGCTGAACGGATACCTGTTGCTAATTATAAGGTTGGGAATGTACAAGCTGCCTCAACTGAGAAGAGTGTTTCACTTCCCAAAGATCGGAACCCTGCTTACTCAGAAGCCAGGGATAGTACTATTGGGAGGGCCAAATTGAATAATTTTGACTTAAATGACACATATGTTGATTCTTCTGATGGAGTAGAAGATTTGTACATGTCACCTGTGGCTGGGAACTTTGGAACTGTTTCCATTGATTGTCCTTCATGGGCACATCAAGATTCTCAGCTGTCAAGTCCACCAAATGTCAGTGGAAATTCTGAGTCAGTTTCCGCTCAGTCGCCATCTAGTTCTAGTGGAGAAGCCCAGGTCATGCATTTTTCATGTGTTGTCTCTCTTCCTCATTCTTCCACTATTTGTTGATCCATTCAAAGTGGCTTGAGCTTACATATGGTTATGATTAACTTTTTGTTCTGTGCTACATCTCCTGCCTGCCTTATTTATTGACAAAGTTAAATTTGACTCCTTTTCTTCTATCTTTCTTCTTCGTTTACTTTCCAGATCCGTACAGATCGAATTGTTTTCAAGTTGTTTGGTAAAGAGCCTAATGAATTTCCTAGTTCTCTGCGGGGCCAGGTATGATATGTTTTATTTCATGCCTGTTAAATTTGGCACAGTTTTTTTCTAAATACAAAAAAGTGTTGAATCTTTGGGGTGTTTGATGTGTAGATCCTTGACTGGCTCACTCACAGTCCTACTGACATTGAAAGCTACATTAGGCCTGGTTGTATTATTCTGACAATTTATCTTCGGTTGTCTGAATCCATTTGGGAGGAGGTATAGTTTCCTTTAACAACTATGAAGTCTGCTTGCTCCCTTTATCCATAAATTTTAACTTTTGGAATGCAACTTCCTTGTCTAGCTTTGCGCTGGTCTCGGCTCAAAATTGGCTCAACTTTCTGACATCTCCAATGGTACTTTCTGGAGAACTGGTTGGGTCTATTCTAGGGTGCAGCATCAAATAGCATTCATCTATAATGGTTTGTTTCTGATTCTTTTTTTTTTTTCCATATATATTTTGTATGTAAAATTAGTAGTTGGGATTATATCATTGACAATTTGTGCCTTTTTGTTTTCTCTTGTTGGGTTGTATTTCAGGTCAAGTTGTAACAAATACATCGGTACCTACTGACTATAGTAATTCTGGTAGAATTTATAATGTAGTACCTATAGCTGTTTCTATTTCTAAACAAGTAAAGTTCTGCATCAGAGGTTCGAACCTGTCTCGGCCCACTGTGAGGTACATAATATCATTCCTAATAGGTGTGCTCATACTTTACCTTCTCTTCTAGTAAATGTCAATTTCTGCCTGTGCCAGTTGCAATCAGAATACAGAGTTCCATCTCAGGTGTCTCTTTGTTTCTTCTACCTCTTTTCAGATTACTCTGTGCGCTGGAAGGGAAGTATCTTGTTCAGGAAGTGGGCCAAGAGCTGAAGCAGGATGCTGATAGCCTTCTAGAGACTGAAGGGATTGAGTGCGTCAATTTTTCTTGCCCTATTTCTGCAGTAACTGGCAGAGGTTTTATTGAGGTATTGGTGTATTTTATCTGGATTGGGAGTATGTGTTTTCATTTTTTTTTTTTTTTTTTTTTTGGGTTATTGATCATATGGAAGAAGCAAACTAACAAGTGCACTAATCTCCCCCCCCCCCCCAAAAAAAAAAAAAAAGAAAATTAAAAATGAAAAATAAAAAAATACAAGTGCATGGGTTGGGAGGTAAAAGAAATATGCTGTGCTGTTTAGCTCCTGTAGGGTGGAAAGAGCACTGTCTGGATATTGGTATTCGCCATTTTGGATGATAAGGTGCATAATTCCATTTCTTTAGAAGAATAATGAAGCATGCTGTCACAATGTTACATTTCTATTGTCATTTAAGGGTGATTTTGTGGGCCAATTGAGTCCTTTTTGTGGCTTTTGTCTGGCCAAAACATAGATCACAGTTAATGTTGTACCCCTTTGGATTTTGTAGATAGTTTTGTTGTCAAGTCAAAAGGGCTATTTATATGTATGCACAGAAAGGATCTGTCTACAGGGTGTCTTCCTACTGTTTGATGTGGTTTAGATTTGTGTTGTTTCTCAGTTTTGATGTTACATGTTCAAGGCAACTTGCCAATCCAAAGAAATGAAAGGGTTCAAGGCAAAATTACTGATGCACATGGTTATACCGAAGCTTTTTCATTTTTTAAAGCTCAGATGTTTACCCCTGCAGGTTGAAGATCATGGTCTCAGTAGCAGCTTCTTTCCTTTTATAGTTGCAGAGAAGGATGTTTGCAGTGAGATTCGTATGCTGGAAGCTGTTCTAGAGTTGACATACACTGATGAATATGCCTGCAGAGGAAATGGGAATACAGAAGCCAAACGTCAGGCAATGAACTTCATACATGAAATGGGCTGGCTACTTCATAGAAATCAGTTGAAGTCTAGACTGGGTCATCTAGATCCTAATACTGACGTCTTCTCTTTCAAACGGTTTAAATGGCTCATGGAATATTCCTTGGATCGTGATTGGTGTGCTGTTGTCAAGAAACTATTGGACATTATGCTTGAGGGAACTGTGGGTTTTGAGGAGCATCCTTCCTCAAAAGTTGCATTGTCAGAGATGGGTCTCCTCCATAGAGCTGTTTGTAGAAACTGCAGACCTCTGGTGGAGCTCTTATTGAGATATGAACACAATGAAGGCCATGAAAAATTTTTGTTCAGACCAGATGCCACAGGACCCGCTGGTTTAACTCCTCTTCATGTTGCATCTGGTAGAGATGGATCTGAGGATGTATTGAATGCTCTAACTGATGACCCTGGGAAGGTAGTTTTCTGTTCTTTATCATGTGGGTTGATTATGAGCATGCTAAGATGTTATTTGGGTTGGGTTTGTCGGAAAATGATGAGAATAAGAGAGCAGGAGTCCTTTGAAATAGGAACTATTTAGTTGATATAGTCCACTAGGGAATCCTTTGAAATAGGAATGAGCAATCATAACAATTAGAATGGGAATACTGGTTGTTCTTTTTCCTTAATCGTAAGAGTACATATATACAAAATACATACAATCAATTTAAAATCAAATCTAATAATCAAATCCTATATAATCAAATTAAATCACAATCTCATATGCGTATCTTAATATATCACAATCCCGTAGTACCCACTAACCATAATATATTACTATCCTCTACTATACAGTAATACCTTAATAGAACATACTATGTGCTAACTCTCCTGCTGAAGTTGGTGAATAAATTTCCCACAAGCCTAACTTGGACATTGACCTATAGAATAGGCCACTTGTAACAGCATGTGTCATCATATTTGCCAAGTGGTCTACACTCTTAATGTAGGGAACCTTTATCATATGATAATCTAAGTTGTCTTTGATGTAATTCCTATCAAGTTTTATGTGCTTAATTCTATCGTGTTGAACTAGGTTATTTATGATCTTAATAGCCATAGTGTTATGACAATAGAGTATCATATATGCTTTTGAGCCAAATCTGAGCTCTCTCAAGAGTATTATCAGCTACTTTAGTTCTCCAATTGCATGATGGAGTGCATGGTACTAGGCTTCTATACTAGACAATGCTACCATTTCTGCTTCTTGCTCCATCATGTTACCAATTTTTCTCCTATGAAGGATACATACCTTGAGGTAGACTTCCAATCCAATCTTCATCCAGCAAAATTGTTGTCTATGTAGCCCCTAATATCTAGATGTCCATGTCTAGAGCATAATACCTTTGCCTAGAGAAGACTTCAAGTAAGCCAAAATGCGATTTACCGCAGTTATGTATTTGTTGCTCAGATCATGCTTGAATTGCCTTATCACACTTACTGTATATGATAAATCAAGCCTAGTGTGTCAAGTAGATCAGCTTCTAACAATCTTTGATATCTTTCTTTGTTTATTTAAATTTGGTTTGGATAGATAGAAAGGCCATGATTCACCTCAATGGGAGTGTCTATGGGTTCACAAGCGAAATTGCCAATTTCAACCAAGAAACCCAATTTATATTTGTATTACAAAAGGAAGAGGCGTTGCTTGGACAGAGATATACTTCAATCCAAGAAGTATTAAGAACTCCAAAGCCCTTCATTTCGAATTCCTTGGTCTAATGGCTCTGAAAATTCTCTATATATTGGCGTTACTACCCATAGCAATCATATTACCAACATCAACAATAAACAAAATAATGTTGCCAACTCACTTGTAGAATAGAGTGTGATCAGCTCTTGTTTGTTTAAAATCGTATTTCTTCATTGAATGTCTTAATTTGTCAAACCATGTCCTTAATGACTGCCCTAACCTATATGGGGCCTTCTTTAGTGTGCATATCATCCTCATTTTGGTGTAAATCCTGGAGGGGGATCCATGTTCTCCTCCTCGGTCAAATCATTATGGAGAAAGGCATTCATCATTTTAAACTATCTCAATAACTAGTCTAAATCAACCGCAAGAGAGAATGACTCAACTCTAACATTGTTCATCATAGCCAGAGGATCTAAGGACTCTACGTAATCAATCCTATAAGTTCAATTGCATCATTTTGCAACCAATCTTGCTTTATACATATCAACTGTTCCATTTGAATTGTGCTTGACCAAAAACATCCACTTACATCCCACTATCTTCTTTCCTTGAGGTAGCTTGGCATCTCTAAAGTAAAGTTCTTCTGTAGGGCCTTCATTTCACCTACTATGGTTGAATTTAACTTAGGATCTTCAGGGTCTTCCTGAAAATGACTAGGAATAGAAACAAAGGATAATTGAATGACAAAAAGTTAGGCGAAATTTAGATAGATGATGATAAGAGACGAAGTATGTAATGGGATAAACTACATTAAAAGATGATTTTGGAAACCTTAACCTATTAGTTCTTTTCGGTCATGAAGCAGATATCTCCCACCCTTAACATCAGCTTGTGAATTCAAGGTAATAATTTCACAAGTTAAAGGAGAAGAAACTTGTACCTTGGGATTATCTTGGAAGGATCATTTGATGGCATGGTAGTATCTTTAAGAGTAGTAGTAGAACCTGCAAGGGACATGTTGGTAGCACTCTTGTTTCTCCTTGTTTAGCTATGTTGGAATAGTCTCACTGGTTGTGGCTCCCCTTGTTCTTCAGGTTTAACTGTCATGTGTTCGGAAGGCCCAATGGAAGCCTTCCCCTGTTTGAAAATACCAGTCTTCGTCTCCATGGGTTTGAAAGACTCCACTCCCTATCCGAAAATCCATAACTGTCTCTCTTCTAACTGTAGTTGTTCTTCTTCCCTACTGTGAATCTCTCCCATTAGAGGAACTAGACATACCTCCCCAAAGAAATAAGATTCTTGTTCACAAAACTGAACGTCCATGGATACTACCATTTTACTATAGGAGGGTTGAAGCATTTACAATCCTTTTGTGAAGCCAGGGAACATGAACTTGAGGGCACAACGATTAAGCTTATGCCTTTTATGATGATGCATACAAACATAACACAGAACCAAAACCTGAGGACATAGATTTAAGGCAAAGCGAATAGGATGAAACTGAGATAACAATTGCAGAAGAGTTTGATAGTCAATGATCTGAGCTGGCATTTGATTAATATGGAAAACCATGATCATAATAGCCTCATCCCAAAACTGTTTAGGAACATGCATATTAAAGTGTAAGGCCCGAGCCATCTTGAGAATGTGGCAGTTTTTACATTCGACTATGTTGTTCTGTTGTGGTGTGTAGGCATATTTTGTTTGGTGGGAGTGCTGTGCTCACTGAATAGATTAGTGAGCAATTGGTTTACAAAGTCTCTTTCATTGTCCGAGTGGAAGAGCTGAATTTATGGGTGGAATTGTGCGGCTATCATTTTTTTTTTTTCCAAATTGAGGGATAACAAGTTTGACATTGTGGATTTTAGCAAGTATACCTCGGTCATTCTAGTGCAATCATCATTAAAGGATACAAAATATTTATAGCTTGAAGTAGGAGCAGGAAAGGGACCCCAAACATTAGTATAAACACTGGTTAAGTGAATAGGACTTTTCTGAAATCTTATTTGAAAGGTACACAATGATTTTTTTGCATAGATGCATTATTCACATTATAAACTAGATGTTGGAAAGTGATGATAACCAAGGGAACAACAATTCTATATACAAAAAAGATGGATGTACTAACCAGAGACCTCTCTTGCAATTTGAAAGCTTGGGCAAGTGTCATGTTATTTATTATGTGTCCTCTCCAAATAGTAAAGGCCTCTTCTTTCCTTACTAGTGCCAATCATCATCTTTGTAAGATTATCCTGAAATATACAATGAGTAGAATAAAAGGTTATAGAACAATTAAAATGCTTTATAATTTTTCTAATGGAAAGAAGTCTATTAAGAGGTTAAGTGCAAGTAAGACCAATGACATGGAGAGTGCGGGAGAAAGAGAAACATCCCCTGCCCCTGAAATTGGTCCCATTAGTAATTTGGGCAGATTTAATATGGGAGGGATTTAGAGAAGTAAACAAAGAGTTACTAGTTATGTGATCAGTGGCCCCTGAATTTATAATCTTAGTATGAGGAGTTGTAGAAATAATCCAGAATCACTCGCTTTGGGGGGGGGGGGGGGGGGGGGGGGGGGGGAGAGGTAATCGAATGACATGAGATGTAGAGTCATTGTCAATGATCGCAATATTTGCATAGCTATGTCTTCAGGCAACTTGTGCTGAGGCATCACAATTGGCTTTCATTCCGCTGAGAGCTTGTCTCTATGCTTCACAACATACTCGAGGGTTAGGGTTTTTAAATTCAAAAGTTAGGGTTAGGGTTTTTTATGAAGAGAAGAGGTCAGGGGAATTCTTTCCTTGTGGCTCTGATCCCAAATTAGAATGATGACATTGGTTGTTCTTTTTCATGGATTTGCTAGGTAGAAAACGTTTAACTAGGTAGAAAACGTTTGATGGATATTGAATATTTTATATACCAAACAATCAACCACGCATCTATTATTTTTGACTTTGTATTCCGTACGTAGTTTTCAATACATATATCAATGGAGATTGGAAGGTAGGGATTCCTGATGATCCATTGATGTGACACAATTACAAACGTAATCGTCTCTCTTTATTCTTTCTGAAGGAACTTCTGAAAGTCTTGTGCATTTGTGATATTTACCGGTTTACAGTCCACTAAATTTTGTTGGCATTTACAATTATAGGGCGATTCTCAGATTGTCTGGGATTGCCACAAAAACAGTGCACCAAGGTGACTGCTCATTGAAACCTCATAGCCAAGATCCTACTAGATTATCACAAAGGAAGATTTTAATCATGATAAACTAATAAGATCGGACAGAGATGTGCGCATGCCTGTCCATGACTTGACGTGATGCATAGCCCATTTCTAGTAGTCTTGAGCTATCTAGGAATTACTTTAAACATTTGGATATGGGATGGAGTAAGATGGGGAGGTAACTCCACCAGTAGTATCAGCCGTTCATTGTCATGTAGCAGGCATGGAAATTTCCAAAGGGAAGGGGCTAGCAAAAGTGATGATGGTACCCTTGGTTTTTGTCTAAGGTTGGAATTGAAGCATGGAAGAATGCTCGTGACAGCATGGGCTTGACCCCAGAGGACTATGCTCGCATGCGAGGACACTACAGTTACGTCCATCTAGTCCAGAAGAAAATGAACAGGAGATCGTTTGTGGGCAGCGTGCTGCTCGACATCCCAGATTGCGTTGATGATGCTAGTGTTAGCTCAAAGCAGATTGGCGCTGAAAGCTTTGAGATTGGAGTGAGCGCGGCAAGTTCTACGCAGAGGAACTGCAAGCTTTGTGATAAGACAGTGGCTTATGGAAATGGCAGCAGGTCTCTGGTCTACAGGCCTGCTATGCTCTCTATGGTTGCCATAGCTGCCGTCTGTGTCTGCGTGGCGCTTCTTTTCAAAAGCTTACCCGAGGTGGTTTATGTCTTCCAGCCATTCCGATGGGAATCGCTTGAGTATGGATCGAGCTGAGTTGATTGTTTGTTGCATGTATTATGCCTTTGCATTTGCATTCGTAGCATAAAAAGGACAGATATTGTAAAATTGGTTGTTGCAATAGATTATGAATGACTGCAGCCAATCCTCCCGACTGTTGTGTTGGCTCCTCCACCAAAAATGAAACCCCCTCACATATATATATTTATCAGGTGGTTGAAGGTGCAACTGTTGGTGGGTGCTGGAAAAGCTGGTCCATTGCTGTTGACGTATGAATTCTTTTTGTATTTATTTATTTAATTTTTTGAATTTCTGATCGTCTAATTTTTCTGTTTGATTCTATCAAAGAGAAGTCAGTTCTAAGCTTATTTGGAATTGGTGTTCGAGTGTGGTCTGCCCCTGCCAGGTTTGAGCACGTTTTTTTTCTTTTTTT